>JALIZH010006826.1:0-271853 GCA_030522465.1 Rhipicephalus appendiculatus
AGAACAGAACAGAACAGAACAGAACAGAACAGAACAGAACAGAACAGAACAGAACAGAACAGAACAGAACAGAACAGAACAGAACAGAACAGAACAGAACAGAACAGAACAGAACAGAACAGAACAGAACAGAACAGAACAGAACAGAACAGAACAGAACAGAACAGAACAGAACAGAACAGAACAGAACAGAACAGAACAGAACAGAACAGAACAGAACAGAACAGAACAGAACAGAACAGAACAGAACAGAACAGAACAGAACAGAACAGAACAGAACAGAACAGAACAGAACAGAACAGAACAGAACAGAACAGAACAGAACAGAACAGAACAGAACAGAACAGAACAGAACAGAACAGAACAGAACAGAACAGAACAGAACAGAACAGAACAGAACAGAACAGAACAGAACAGAACAGAACAGAACAGAACAGAACAGAACAGAACAGAACAGAACAGAACAGAACAGAACAGAACAGAACAGAACAGAACAGAACAGAACAGAACAGAACAGAACAGAACAGAACAGAACAGAACAGAACAGAACAGAACAGAACAGAACAGAATAAGAACTCATTCGTTACAACACTCGTTCTGCGCCGCAAACTTCGTTTGCCTTGGCGCTTGTCCCGCATTGTTACAACACTCGTTCTGCGCGCCGCAAACTTCGTTTGCCTTGGCGCTTGTCCGCATTGTTACAACACTCGTTCTGCGCGCCGCAAACTTCGTTTGCCTTGGCGCTTGTCCGCATTGTTACAACACTCGTTCTGCGCGCCGCAAACTTCGTTTGCCTTGGCGCTTGTCCGCATTGTTACAACACTCGTTCTGCGCGCCGCAAACTTCGTTTGCCTTGGCGCTTGTCCGCATTGTTACAACACTCGTTCTGCGCGCCGCAAACTTCGTTTGCCTTGGCGCTTGTCCGCATTGTTACAACACTCGTTCTGCGCGCCGCAAACTTCGTTTGCCTTGGCGCTTGTCCGCATTGTTACAACACTCGTTCTGCGCGCCGCAAACTTCGTTTGCCTTGGCGCTTGTCCGCATTGTTACAACACTCGTTCTGCGCGCCGCAAACTTCGTTTGCCTTGGCGCTTGTCCGCATTGTTACAACACTCGTTCTGCGCGCCGCAAACTTCGTTTGCCTTGGCGCTTGTCCGCATTGTTACAACACTCGTTCTGCGCGCCGCAAACTTCGTTTGCCTTGGCGCTTGTCCGCATTGTTACAACACTCGTTCTGCGCGCCGCAAACTTCGTTTGCCTTGGCGCTTGTCCGCATTGTTACAACACTCGTTCTGCGCGCCGCAAACTTCGTTTGCCTTGGCGCTTGTCCGCATTGTTACAACACTCGTTCTGCGCGCCGCAAACTTCGTTTGCCTTGGCGCTTGTCCGCATTGTTACAACACTCGTTCTGCGCGCCGCAAACTTCGTTTGCCTTGGCGCTTGTCCGCATTGTTACAACACTCGTTCTGCGCGCCGCAAACTTCGTTTGCCTTGGCGCTTGTCCGCATTGTTACAACACTCGTTCTGCGCGCCGCAAACTTCGTTTGCCTTGGCGCTTGTCCGCATTGTTACAACACTCGTTCTGCGCGCCGCAAACTTCGTTTGCCTTGGCGCTTGTCCGCATTGTTACAACACTCGTTCTGCGCGCCGCAAACTTCGTTTGCCTTGGCGCTTGTCCGCATTGTTACAACACTCGTTCTGCGCGCCGCAAACTTCGTTTGCCTTGGCGCTTGTCCGCATTGTTACAACACTCGTTCTGCGCGCCGCAAACTTCGTTTGCCTTGGCGCTTGTCCGCATTGTTACAACACTCGTTCTGCGCGCCGCAAACTTCGTTTGCCTTGGCGCTTGTCCGCATTGTTACAACACTCGTTCTGCGCGCCGCAAACTTCGTTTGCCTTGGCGCTTGTCCGCATTGTTACAACACTCGTTCTGCGCGCCGCAAACTTCGTTTGCCTTGGCGCTTGTCCGCATTGTTACAACACTCGTTCTGCGCGCCGCAAACTTCGTTTGCCTTGGCGCTTGTCCGCATTGTTACAACACTCGTTCTGCGCGCCGCAAACCGCGTGCAGAAACAGCTTCCTTACCATCTAGCGAATCCATTGCTGCAAAAATATTTCAAATCGGTCAAATAGAAGCTGAGTTAGAGCGATTTGTCGCGCTCGTATGGTTGCGAGAAGAAAAAAACTCACAGGGTCTTTTGTGCATTCACCTAAGACCACTCGAAGGCGAAAGCCATCTTCTTTCTCTGTTCCTGATGTCGCGCTCTCTGAATTTGTTCGGTGCCCAAAAGAGGGCGCTATAACAACGTGTGCCATTGCGTCACATGGCATCACATGACGTGTTTTCAGCTTTTTTTACTTGTAAATATACGGGAGTCTACTCTCTGCTCCCAAGCTCTCAACATGCGTATTTCTCACCTCTACTAAAGAGAGCTTCCAGCACGCCGTTATGGCACATACCTACTCGATACAGCACTGACCACTTTACATGGTAAACGACGAAAAGCATGCTGCTCTTTTACTAAACATATATAACAACGATTTTGTACAACAGGAAAATACGGCGTGGTTCAGATAAACAATGAAATTATGCGTGTTGTAGACCGTGTTTTTGTGGAACCCCGAATAGATGAAGATGGCTGCTCAGCTACAGAAACTCAGCAAAGCAGGGTACCAGAAATGAGCTATGGGTGGACATTCGAAGACAGTGAAAGGCACTGGTGTTAATATTCAGATTAGAATTAACCATAAAAATCTCACTATTTATTACTTCATTTCCACGCTGCAAATGCAGTCGTTCCTAGCTGGAAGCTGCGACACGTGCAGGATATGTTGCTTGTTTGCAGGGTGCTGAGAAAATCTTGCATTTCAGGAGCATTACATTCATGGAAGCACGAAAGATGTTTTTTGCATAAGTAAAATGACGCGCTCATGCTTCTAGTAAGGTTGTTCGAAAGAACAAACATGGTAAAGCTATTTTGAATAAGTAAAACCACAAGATTCTGGAAATTTTCGTCGCCAACGGGGTCCAAAAGTAGCCAATTTGGCGCAAAATGCCACCAACGGCAACCCTGTAAGCAACAACTAACTCGTCAAATCCGCGTTTACGATGGGCAAGCACAGCGCCGAACACAACACCGCTAGTGTCCTTGTGAATTTCATTTTGAGTGCTCTCAGCTTTTCTGTCATAATAAACTTCTCTCTCTCTCTCTAATATGGGGCGACCAAATAAAAATGTCGCAAGATTAGACGCGAAGTAAGAATTCATCGGAGTTTTCTGGATGCATCGCCGCATGTGACTTCGCTCAAAGGTCGCAGCCGCTGCGGAGGTCAGTCAAATGCGCTATAATTGTGAGGAAGCTGCGAATGAAACGTGTAAAATAAAATCAAAGGCATAGAGAGCTGCGAAGGTATTTCATTGTGAGTTTAGGAAACGTAGCAGTAGCACGAAGTGTCGTGGGATCCGAAGGACGCCATCTCGGAAGAAGACGGCCCAGAATAAGCACCTTTCGTACGCCAAAGCAACACTTCTTTAAGTTTACCTCAATACCATTAGAGCTGATACTAGTGACGACAGCTTCGACCTTTTGTAGATGTGTCGCAAAGCCGTCTGAAAAGATCAGAGTACCATCCAGGTAGTAGAGATTCCTCTGCCACTTGAAGCCGCGAAGGATGCCGATCATGCGTTCAAATGTTGCAAGCGCGTTGCACAGCCCGAATCGCGTCACAATAAATTCATATAAGCCATCGGATATAACTAAGGCTGGTTTGCGGTGGTCAAGTTCAGCCATCGGGGCTTCAAGCAGCCGGAGCGCAGGTCCAACGAATAGAAGGAGAGAGAAAAAAAAACTGTGCTCCATGCCGGCAGTCGCGGCGTCGTCTATTAGTGGCTAGGGATAGGTGTCCTTACGAGTGATCTTGTTCAGCAAGCCATAGTCTACCCAAAAACTAGGCCATTGAGCCGTCCTTTTCTCTTTTTTGTTCTTTTTTACAATATCGACCGGTGAGAACCCTCGGCTGTTTGAGGTCTGTATGACGCTGTGTTGAGCCGTGTCACTTGTGCGATCACCTTCCCTAAACAGACGTACTCCTTTACCACTTCCAGTGTTTTCATAGGCATCGCAAACCACTCTTCTCTTCGGAAACTGCTGAACATTGCTTTATTTTTCTGCATATTAATTTTCTGACCCACCGCTCTGCTTTCCCTGTCTAATTCAGTAATTATGATTTGCAATAGTTTTCCCGAGATACTAAACATGGCAATATCGCAAGCGAATCGCATGTTACTAAGCTACTCTCCTTTAACTGCTATCGCATGCTGTCCGCAATCCAACTCTTTGAAAACCTCCTGTTAACACGCGGTGAATAGCATTGGAGAGATGGTAGCTCCCTGCCTTGAACTCTTTATTAAAATTTTATTCCATGCGTTTTTTTTTTTTCATGGGGGACAATGGTGGCTGTGGAGACACTGTAGATATGCCGCCGCGACGGCATAGCGGCTATGGAGGTCGGCTGGTGACCTGAAAGGCGCAGGTTCGATCCCGGCCGCGGTGGTCGCATTTCGATGGAGGCGAAATGGTAGAGGACCGCATGTACTGTGCGATGTCAAAGCACCTTAAAGAACGCCAGATGATCAAAATTTCCGGAGTTCTCCTGTACCGCGGGCCTCATTATCATATCGTGGTCTTGTCACGTAAAACCCCAGATATTGTTATTATTATTATTATTATTATTATTATTAATGTTCGTTCATTAAAAAATCATACCAGAGGGCGTTCGAATGATGATATTAACACGAAAGTGTTTTATGCCGGGGTCCACCAAGACTTCACAGACGTACTTCCGTCACGGATGTGACGTTCTTAAAATTTACATGAACAGAATACAAAGAAAGAAAACAGAAGGAAAAGTTTCACATATTTGGGAGACCCGGGAATTGAACCCATGACCTCTCGGTCCGCGGCTATAGAAACCGGGCGCTCAACCAACTGCGCCACAAACGCATTTGGGGACAGCTGCTCAGACGCGCCTTATATATCTCACACTCCTTCTCCATGTACCTGCGCTCTTGGTTTGTTGGGGTGGTGCCGCCACCTACGAATGCAGAAGAGAAGGGCTTAAGAGAAGAGAAGAGAAGGGCATAATTACACCAGCGAGCACCGACAGTGCACGCTTCTGTAGTATCAGTACTACGGCGCCTCGACGCCAGCATTCGAACGAACGCTGGCATGAATGCACCCTACCAACGCCACCAAGGTAGCGTTGGCTCTACTCAGCACATCGGAGCGTGGCCTCCGCAATCACCTCCGATGTTTCTGCAGCTAATTTCGGAGGCCACGAGCTTTGTAACTGCGGCGCGCTATACGCGCTGATTTGACTCGGCGACGACGCAGTTACGTACTTTGCCTTTCGCGTTGTGCTAACATGCGCAGCTTCCATATGCCATGACTGTGTTACTCCGCCATCTACTGATAGGAGTGCGACGGCACCGACTACGAGAACTGCTGCATTCAGCGCCCCAGAAAGACAACGGCGTCGACGGGCGAATGTCGCGCAGTTTGGTGCAGCGAGGGACACGCCAGGAGGGAGCGGGAGGCCTTCGCGCGTTCACGGCTGAAGCTGAGAACTCTGCCTCTCGCGTTTCCGAAGTTGAGCGCATCGTGACCCAACTGGTTTCCTTACACTCACCGAAGCAGGACCGAAATGATCGTACTTTCGCCGAAGCGACCCACCAGCCGGACGCTGCTCGGTAACACGACGGCGCATGCCAAGCACACCTACAGGACGGTCGCCGACCCTTAAATCATGCACCCTTCGCTGCAGCGGACCATGAGTTCACAGAACGATTTAGTGAAAACCTGTTCCACGGTTTGCGAACGCCTGTGGTTCATGTGTGATTTGCGCGATGCTCCGGTGCGTGCAATGCAGTGTTTCCAAAAAATGTATCCCGGTCGCGAGTCGTTGGTTATCGTGATGGAGGTTGTCACCACGCGCCAACATGGGTGCATCAACGTTTAAGGGTGCTGTAGCCACTAAACACCAACAGATATTATATATCAATGGGCAATAAACATTCAACTACTTCTGTGAAGACATGTTTCACTTTCGTGTGTTATGCCGATTCCTATATCAGAGGGATCAACCACAATTTTTTAGGTAGTGTTTTTGGAGCCGGTGACAGGCAAATCTGTAGCGCTAGCGCACGTGCGTCATCATGTGTGCTATCTGCCGATTTGTGTGTACCGCGAGCCAAGACCTTCTAGAACGATTACTTTGTACTTTAATAGTCATAATAATTCTTGGGGTCTAACGTCCCAAAACGACCGTATGATGAGAGATGCCGCAGTGGAGCGCTCTCAAAATTTCGACCACCGGGGGTTCTTTAATGTGCACCTGAATCTAAGCACACGGGCCTCAAGCATTTCCGCCTCCATCGAAAATGCGCCGCCGCGGCCGTACTTTGTAGTTTGAACCGCACGTTTGGTAGCACCATGTTAATTCGCGGAGGCTGCATTTCGATGGACGCAATATGCAAGAAGCCCATGGGCTCAGATTTAGGTGCACGTTAAAGAACCCCACGTGGTCTAACTATCGGGGGGCCCTCCAATATGGCATCTCTCACATTCATATCGCGTTCTTTGGACGCAAAACCCCAACAATTATTATAAGAAGTATAACCGCTTTCTGTGCATCCAGAGAAGCCTAATCAGTAGAAAAAAAGCTCGGAAAACACGGGGACGAAAAGTAAGCAGACGCTATAAGCTAAGTAACCGAACTAGTTAACATTGCGAAATGCTATCATTCGACTGTCAAGTCATTAAATGTGCGCCAACTGCTTCAAGATCTGTCATCGGCCGAGCCTTTCAACATGGTAAAAAATTTGCGCAGCTCGCGCTGAGTCGCGTAAGGCTGGGGCAGAGCAGAGCTGGTCGGCACTCGCCTGGTCCTGGCTTGACTATAGACACACGTTCATTCACACGTCCATGCACGAAGTGTTCACGCGATCACTTTGCGATTCACGACTATCGGATAGGTATCGATCGGGTTTCATTGGAAATCGCTTGGCAATCACAGCACCAAGTACCTTACTTACCTTAATTAGATAAATTGGCCTAACTTGCAAATTCGAGGCTTGGTCTCGATTAGCTTCCATCCCATGTGAAGGAAGCTTAATTAGCTAATTAGTCGAGCTACCACTAGTTATATTCAGTCTCAATTAGTATTAGGCTAAGCTCGGCGCATCTTACATAGTTCGGCATTACTAGGCATACGAGAATCTCAGCTCGGTTAAATTAGGGCTTTTTGAGGTGTGATTTCATTAGCTTAGGTATGCGTAGTTAATTAGGTTTTACAATGCTCAACATGGCTAAATAAGGCTTGTCTATGGTTACACTGGTTTAACTAAGCACAGGTGTTCTTAATTTTGCTTGACGTGGCCGCGCCGGCAGGATCATGGTTTCCTCTCTACATCGCGAACCGGACAAACGGCGGGCATAACATACTTGCTGTAAAAAAATGCGAAGGGAATAAATGAATACGTTTGGCTGCCCTTCCGAATTCCCGGTGCAGTCGCGCACCGTTTTCTTTTTCTGATGCGTAAAACGAGTCGTTGCCATAGGATCGGGGAATGACCACTTTAACGTTGCAGCTCGCCGGTCTTATCTTTGTCGCCGTTAGCAACGAACGCGGCAGGCCACGCCAAGTCGTGAAGCTGTGTGTTCTGAACTTTTTTTCTTTTGTTTCTTTCCTTTTCTTTCTTGCCTTGACGCAACGCTTGACTTCGCGCGAGATTCAAAAGATAAAAGTCATGCGGCACGTGGTGGAAGACACGCGAACTAAACGCCGATGTCCGTGAAAGCTGGATCTGACGGATCACGCATTTGGTAGCTCAATTTGCGCTATCCATGTCCCATGAACTGGTTGAAAATTGTTGCACACGTTTATTTTCCAGAAAATACAAGCGTCACTCGACTGCAACAAACATTAAATTATCTATCTTAGGAAATTGCAATTATGAAAACTAATAGGCCTAATCTGCCTATTTTACAACATATCATATGCTTCCAGTAACACGACCGCAGCAACCACTAGCTCATGCCGGTAACGATGGGGTTCTTGTATACATACATATGATGCTAAATCATCATCAGCATCAATCATCTGCCTGGCTGCGCCCACAACAGGGCAAAGGCCGCTCTCACAAGCCGCAAATCGATGCAATCCTGCGCTGGCTGCGGCCACGTTAAAGCTTGTTGAACTCATTTGCCCTCCCAACTTTTTCTCTCCCCCCTGCGGCGTTTGCCTTCTCTTTGAATCCAGTATGTTAATCATAATGACCAGAGGTTACCTCGCCTTACGCGCTCCGTGCCCTGGCCATGCCCATTTCTTTTTTTCGATTTCTACTATGATGTCATTAAACCCGTTTGTTCCCTGACCCACTCTTCTCTCTTCTTGTCCTTTAAGTTTGAACCTATCATTTTCCTTTCCATTGCTCGCGGCGGCATCCTCAATTTCAGCTGACCACTCTTTGTAAGCCTGAATGAGTACACCAAAATACGACGTTACGAAGCGATAGAAACATGAGCTAGTGCATTGCTCTAGGAAGTGATGAAGACGACACGGTTGTGTTGAATGGCTGCACTAGGGGCTATTCAGCCGCCTCGGTTGGCTACCACTGTACTCAAGCAAATACTTAATAAATCAACCTCTCTCCTCTAACACAATATATTCACACAATAACGGTGCATCCGATCCCTCGTAGAGTTAAGTTCTTCTTATACTAAGGCAGCTATCGGAGGCGGATGCTATTTTGTGGTTAACGAGGCTCCGGCTGCACAAATCGGATCTTAGAGTTTGCCGTCAAAATTGTGCTTTCTTCCCCGTCCAAAATTTCTCGAAGTTTGGTGTCATATAGCTGTACATACAAAGTTTGCCGTGAAAGTAGTGGGACTGATTTTTTGAGAATAAAAGTTATTGGCCGTTCAGGCATATTGATTTCAAGACCTGTCAATTCTGCGTCAACAGAGCGTTTCGAGCGTCTCTGGCAATCAATGAAGGCTCAATGGAATGCTGCAACTGGAATGCTCTTCAGCTCCCTCGTTACGACCTCTTGAATGGCCTGTACCGAGCCGTGCTACCGTCCTTGGATGACCAATTTCAGTCGGGGAAAGATACACATGTTTCAGCTAGCGACATCCATAGGCGTATCTACCAAAGGGGTAAGGGGGGGCGCTAGCCTCCGCCACTGAGAAAAGTTAGGGGGGGCCGAGCCCTCCCCACTTTCTGCAGTGGTCGTTGTCGGCTGCAGACTGGGAAGACAAGTGAGGCAATGTATTATTTGAACGCAGCAATCACGTAATTATGTGAGTGAGTGAAACAACTTTATTTGGTACACAATAGACGCGACTAAAGTTAACGTCACCTGTAATAAAAGTTTTTCTACGATTCTGCTGAAATTTATACGGACTCCAGGTCAGCCGTTCGAGCTTTCTCGACTGGGGCTGTTTGTGAGGACGTTGCTAGGGCACTTGAGGGTAAGGTGCTTACTCATCACGTCATTACATGGTTCCCGGCGCACGAGGGCGTCGAAGTAGGGGGGCTGGCCAACGTTAAGGAGTTGGCCCATGCCCGGGCGCGAGGTCTTGCCGGCCGCGCTGGGCAAAGGGAAGCCGGTGTGCCGGGTAGGACCGGCGACGGGCTTGGTCCAGCCTTTTCGGAGGCCAACCCATCCCGCTTCAGGGACATTCTACCTTCAACGAGATCACTAGCCACTACCAGATGAGTCGCAGGGCTTTCCCCTTGCCACATCGAAGTGTCGCGAGGCCCCAGGCCGTGACTCTTAGGCTCCTGCAGACAAAGTCCTATCCCACACTCTCCTTCTTCAGCAGGTACACGGAGGTATCCCCTCTATGTCTCGACTGTGGGGCGGTTAGCGATTTTAGGCACATGCTCTGGGAGTGCCCCTCTTTACAGCACAACACGGACCACGGATTGACCGAGGAAGAATTTCGTTCCTTTCTCAAGAGCCACAACTGGTTTGACCAACTCCGGGCTGTCCAGAAGGTCCACGATGCGGCGGTGAGGCTTGGCCTTCCTGTCCCAACGTGGGAGCGGCCCGCAGTCTTGCCCCTATAAAACGGGGTGAAGATTCTTCTGGACCCGAATAAATGTTACTATCTATCTATCTACGATTCTGCTGTGACGACTGTCCTCCGTGTCTTATGACCACGCACTGCAGGCTCTTGCAACGCCTTCTTGCAACGCATGCAACGCTTTCGCGCCTTGCGCTCGAGCATTGCAGAGGAGGCTACCGCTCAGCAGGGGCTCTATAACATTCCAACAATCTGTCATGACTTTATTTTGTTCTACCTTGCCTGACATTCAGGTAATCGGTGACGCAAATTAGTACGGCAACCAGAAAACGTTTTGTAGCCCGATTAAACGCTCTCTTTGTTTCAGGAAATTTAGTTTCTTTTAAAAGGAATGGCGTCGCTGCTGCTCCATATACAAGCTGCTGTGAGTTCATGAGTGTGCAGTAGTGTCGAGTATTTTAGTTGTGCCGAGCCAGGAGAGCTGAAACATGTTCCTACTTTCACCTCCGATTGACCTGCCTCACCTTGCTTATAATATGGTAGCCCGCAGCGATCGCGGCGGTTTTGAACAAGGCGATGTTTAAGCAGTAGACTCGAGCACGTTGAGAAAGCCCAGCTTTCAAGTTTGCCCCGTAACTTGATTTATCTGAGCAGGGAGATGATCAGCGTCATCTGTTTCCTGAACTGAGAAGACTGCCCACCTGCAAAGGATTGCGTTTGTTCCGAACTATGTTTATTTCTCTCTCTACCTCTCTTTGAGCAAGGATGAGTTAACAGGGTAGCATATGCGTAAAAACAGCTTGACATCGTTATACAACAATTCAAAGTATCTATTATTCGCAAATGAATCCATCTCGCCAGCTGCTATAGGTAGCCGCTGCC
This sequence comes from Rhipicephalus appendiculatus, assembly GCA_030522465.1. Lineage (NCBI taxonomy): Eukaryota > Metazoa > Arthropoda > Arachnida > Ixodida > Ixodidae > Rhipicephalus > Rhipicephalus appendiculatus. The sequence continues at coordinate 10,974 of JALIZH010006826.1, forward strand.
AAAGGGATTGGCAGGCAGTCTTCTTTAAATACGTTCAGAATGAGACATTGCTTAGCTATTCCAAAAAGATTTACTGACTCTCACGACTCTAAATCAAGTTTGACCATCCACCCATTGTTCAACATAGTCATGCGCAGTTTATTGTGCACAGTTCATTTTAACGCCACGAGTCTTCGTTTCCGCAAACTTGTGACGTCACGTAAAAGTACTAAGAACTTTTTAAGTAGTAGATGGAGGTTAAAAAACCCAAAGCAAAAAAAAAAAAAAAACAAATCGACGATCGAGAACCAGAGGCCACGACAAATGGTTAGTACAACAAGTGCGCACAACTTATGGGAAGCAATCACTGGCTTTCAATGCAAGTTATCTTTTAAACAAACACTAGAAGCATGGTATTGATTTTAACAATGTTTGTAAACAAGAGTTGCACGAAGTGCTAACTGTTCTTACCACTACACACTTCTTTCATTGTACAATGTAATAATTTTTTTTAATATATTTGTGTTCTAACAATGTATCGATAAACATTTTGAAAGCAAGCATGTTGAAATGTACGTATCATAATCCGATGTCATTACATTTTTGTATACGTACACCTTTCCGTTTATGTGTGCACGCCTTGATTTATTCAGCAGTACTTAATTGGTAATTTTCTCTTCGCTTGCCCGACTTCACACCAATATTCCAGGCCATACTGGATTGGCATTAAATGAAGCGGCGGACACCTTAGCGGCAGCATCTGTTGAAGGACCTGTCCGTAACATTCTAAAACCATCCTCTAATAACACGATCGCACGATACAGAAACTTTTGTATGCAAGAGGAACACACTAAATCTTCTGTTCTAAGCAACACAAATTTTCAGCTACTTAGGTTTCCGTGGAATAGCTCATGGAGCAGCACAAGGCAATTGGAAGTTATGTTAACTGAACTGCGACGAAGAATACCGTGACTAAATTTTTACTTGCACAGGCCTGGATTCGTTCCTGCCCCCCAATGTAGCTATTGTAATCAAGCAGAAACGATCGAACATTTCTTCATTGAATGTCGCAGATATCAAAACATAAGGCAAAGATTCCTGAAACCACCTTTTCAAAAAAGTGGCCTTGAGCTTTCCACATCGGCATTACTCTCCCTGGGGGCGTCGGCACTGGGGCACTGCAACAGGGGCATATACAATGCTGTAGTTAACTATATAAAAGAAACAAAGAGAATGCCATGTTAATATTACCAACACATTTAAATATTATTCCTTTATTTATCTGATCTATATTTGTTTAATTATTTCAATTGTTTGAGATTAGTTTAAGTAGCATTACAAAACAGACACCAAAATTATGGCAAATATTTTTGCTTAGCTATACATTATCGCTTTCACATATCCTGCCCCCCCCCCCCCCCCTCTCAATTTTTTTTTGGCTATTTTTTTTTTTTTTTGCAAATTCTACTGCCGCACGTTTCGTGGCCGATCCCCCCGTAGTGGGTTGTTCCATTATTCCGGGAATCATCATCATCATCATTGATGTGGACTGTCACACAAAAAATATTTTTAAAAAATAAACAGGGGCAGAAGAAGGAACACAGATAGAACGACGAAGTTCTTTGTCTGTCTGCGTTCCTCCTTGTATCTCTGTTTCTTGTGAGCAAAAATCCATAACAACAAGCCCAAGTTGAAACCCTCCTGATGTACGTGTATTCAGTGTATGCATTTATGTTTACCAGTAATCTATGTCCTTGCTTAATTTTTTTTATTACTCCAAATATCATTTATTCGTTATTTACGCGTATGTTTCCCAAAAATGTATGAGAACGCTGCCTTGTGTATGGGCCCCCAGGCATGTTCAAGCTGTATTTCGCCGCTTTTCGCCTGGGGTGACTCCCAACTATTGTGTTGGAAATAAACTTGCTTCTTTAAGCAGGCGATTTTATGGCACACCGAAAATTATTTTACGAATTGCGACGAACCAATGGCGCTCTTTTTTTTTTTTTTTTTTGAAGTCGTCGCGCGTACGTGGTCATTACGCGGTGGATCTCTTACGCGTCAATTGTGGCGTCGTGTTACGAGCAGGTGCCTTTGAGCATGAACCCGAACATTTCAACCAATCATAAACAGCTAACAACCTACCCCGACATTTTTCGGCCTTGCACAGTTTACGTAGGCGTATTTACTTGGAGTGGCCGCAGGGGAGGAGTAAAGGGCCACTTTCCCTCTTTTCCCTCCACACCTAGCACAAGCTGGGAAAATGTAGTAAGGCAAGGAACAACACCTAGTATACAAATTCGTAGTCAAATCTTATACAGGGCGTCCCAGTTACCACGCAGCACGATTTAAAAAAAAGAGGAACATTGTTACGCGAAACAAACCTAGTGCATATTGTTCCCAGCATACTGCTGCTCATTTTCGTAAATGAGGATGAGTTAATTAGTCCTGATATATTACTTAATTAGTCCTAAACATCCTTGACGTACGGATAATGATAGTGGCGTAAAGGAAATGTAGGGCCGAGTGCCTCGTTGACATTACGAACGCCGCCGTTGATTTTCCTATCACTAGTGGTGAAGCGCCAGAACATAGCGACACCTTCGTTGCCCTGGGAATAACCAACACACAAAGACACAGACTGATTAGTTTTATTTAAACCACCTTTTGTTCAACACACCGTTACTGTACACACATCTGACACGAGTGTTTCGTTTTAAATAATTTCGTAACGAAAACAAATTTTCACGTAATAGAAGGCGGGAACCGCGTTTCGCGATAGGCACTGTTATGCACGAATGAAGGCCCTCCTTTTCTGATAAGTCGCTTCAAAAAGTGCTTCCAGAATAAGCCCGGCTTTGCGCCGGCATATTGCCACAACCAAGCGCATCCTCCGGCAGTAGGGGGCACGCCGTGAGCGGTTACTGACAGCGTGTTCTACAAACGTAACCCATTCTTAAATACTCAGTTGTACGAGCGCCCGAGCGACAGCAACGCACGCGGACGCCGTCTATGTCGACATGAGACATGGCATGCTAGAATTACCACACATAGCTCCCACTGTCACATTCACTCGATTCTGTTGTAAAGCCGAACGTCATTATATGCAGTGCGTCTCTGCACACAGACTTTTTTTTCATGTTTCACCAGCACGACCAGCGCAACGCATTCCAAAAGGCGGAGGAGAAGAGAGAGCAGGCGGAAAGGCGAAGGCAGGCGGAGGCGCCGCGCGGCTGGCCTGGCGCGCAGGCTCCCTGGCGCCAGTGCGAGAGAGTGTGCCCGTCCCAACGGCGCCGAACGGCAAACGCGCAACATGTATGGCGTATACGGCGGCGCCTTCAAAACGGAAGCCAATCGAAACGCGCTTCACGAGAGTTCTGTAACTCTTCTCGAATTGCCAACTCTTTCTCTGCGTCTACCATCCAAAAGGGGTCAAGTGAATACCCGAAGAGAATCATGGCTTCGTAACCCTCTTTTGACTCTTCTTTTTCTTAGAGTGTACCACATTGATATATGAACACGAATTAGAGGTTAAGAAGGGCTTTTATGGTGTTTTTATAGTGCCTATAAATGCCTATTTTCGGCGTTCGTGCCTTAATGCCCATAAGTGCCTATAAATTGCTATTTGCCTAATCGGTGCCTATATGAACACTTTCTAACCTCGAATTTCTCTTTCGAGTGCAGTTTGAGACCGTTATTGATGTTACCGGGACAATTGACCTTTAGGAACACAATGGGGTTGAAACTAGCCCTCTAATTCAACCAACTTCTGGAATACAACCGCCAGCAGCCATAAAATGGGACGCGCCGGCCACCTTACGCCGACGCGTTGACATGTCGCGAGCGGCTGGAGGACGAGAGGTTCAGGAGAAGAAAAGACGCTATTTCTTCAACCCTAAATGGGAGCACGTCTCAGCGTCTGAAATGGAATAGGGAGAGGGAAATAAAGATGAGAAGTGGAGAGTGGCGTCCATAGCCGATGATGCGGTGGGTGACTTCTACAGCCGTTTGTCAATTCCAGTGTCCTCAAGGAAGTAAACCATCTTGAAGACATGGGTGTGGCAGTGGGCAGGAAACAGGAGGTCCCTCTGTGCAGCCGCGGAAAGGTGCCGAACGAATGCGAAACCGTGGAGCGACGCCAGAGGAAAAGAGAGAGTAGATCAAAAGTAAGAAAAATGTGATGTTCACGCAGCTTTGGTTTTCTTTGTAATTTACTTTGTCAAAGGGCCCTTCACCAGGTCACATGAGAAATTGTAGTTAGACACTGGAAGTTGTTGCGTGCCCAATGAAGAGCGTTGGACCAAAATAATTTTTCAGGTTGGCTCATTACGAGGCGCGAAATCATGATGCGAGGAGGCGTCATGCGCACGCATGGTACGTGCGCATGACGTGCCTGAGCCACGTCGTGCGCACGAGCGGTGTTGTGTCGTTTCGGCGTTCTCTGTAGTATACTACCTGTTTCTGTGGGATGAATCCCTCAGTGCGCGCACGTTTGGAGAGGTTGGCACGGAATCATGTATCTTTACCGCGATACACCGCGTCGCACAGCCGCAACTGCTGTTAGGGATGATGCACCAAAAACACGCCAAGCGTTCTGCCGCCGGCGCAACGCGGGAACGGCGAAAACACGAACGCATACGAAATGTATGCAGATTAGTGTAACATCTCGCTGCGATTCGAAGTAATAAGTAAAAATGCACACACATTCCGTCTGTGTGCTTTATTTCTCTCAACTTTCATTCATCTATTCAAGCAACAGATTACACAAACTACACATGTCGCCTCAAATAATTCTCGCAGTGTCACGCGCTACTGCGAGCCATGTCAGAGCACCAATTTCTACGTAGAGGAGTGAAGTCAGAGCTCAGATAACTACGCAGGAACATTCCTTGTAGTACGTCAACCCCCTCCATCTTGGGTCGCGCGCCTGCGAGAAGGGCAAGCGGCGTTCATTTTGAAATTTCGCATCTTTCCGCGGCGAGTAGCGTTGCAAATCTTGGCAGACGTGACCGTGAGCGTCCAGTACACGCAAAACACTTGTCAGCTCAAATTAATCAGACCTGGTGACGGGCCCATTAAAGGTGTTCACCGACAGAGGAGCAACTGACCCTACGTGATTAGACTCGGCTAATATGAGGGATCCCTCCCTTCTGGTCTTTCAGCGGTCTAACTTTTTGCTTTTGTGCATGCCGAAAATAAAGAGAGCCAAGGGGTGTGTTGATTCCACGTAGGACACTTGACTCACCATGATACAGAATAAAAGGAGAGACTGTGTTCTAGGAACCATGCAGGAAAAATGACAATTGCATGGCTATGTTCAACCGGTGGCGCCTTTGTGCCATCATAAAGAATAACGTTTTTGCTTTCTTGTCGTAAATGCAGGTCGCGTACGTCCTTGTTTTAAATATTTTGAATTTATGTAAACATTTATTGTGCCTGTACTTACGATTTTGGAAGCCTATAATGGTGTTTTGCCTGCCTATTTTTGGCGCCTAAAACGAGCCTTTTTAGTGCCTAAAAATCCGGCCTCTGGTGATATCAACCAAAATATTTCCCTTAAACAGGAACTTTTTTCAGAACCTTCATATATATATATATATATATATCGCCCCGTCTTGAATATCAGCATAAAGTTTTCACTCCTTTCTGCCGATGACCAGTGCCGAGTGGATTCGCCTTCCCCCCCTCCATCGCCTGCAATTAGGACGCGTCATACGTCAAGACGCCACTAACAGATTATGTCTGGAGCCTGTGATAACTAAGTATTGTTTCAACATGTATTCTCTTTGATTTGTAATTTCTCTTCTACTTTTCCTGAATTTCGTTAACATTTCCCACCCTATTTGTAACGGTTTTGTTCGCCCTGACGATAACGTAAATAAATAAATGAATAAACCACAGGCTTCAGTGGTTACTATTACCGCATAGATGACATTCGTATACACAATGTGCATGAAGGTGAACCACACTTACGAATTCTGAAGGAGTCCCAGTGGTTAGTGGCTGATTAGTGCTTTTATGCAAGGCCTTTAAAAAACCTTGAAAAAAGTGAACATGGATTCTCTTACATTGTCAAGGTATCTACCGACTTCGTTGCAATAATCCCGGTCGCATACGGCGTTTCTAACCGCTTGACCTTTACTGCGCCTCTGGGTTTTGTGAGGTTGTGACACACTATGCGATCCTAGAGTTGTTTTATCAAGGCCGACTTCGCAAGCTAAGCCACTTTTTCTACCGCCACAGGCTTAAAAAGGTAGCAATACCGAGCAACCCTGGTTGAAAAGAGAATTTTTCGGAATCGCGCGACCGGTGATTCGAACCTGCGCTCTATCGCTCCGAAGCACGAAGCGTTAATCGACTCACCCCCGTATTCTAGAACGTCCCTTCACTCAACGTTTCACATTGACTTGAGAAAGTCGATGGGGGGCGCCGTCTCTGGGTAGAATAAATCGCTGCATATCAGCGATAACCTGCAACGATTCTTGAGAAGCGCAGCGTCATTTTCAGTCGAGCAGCGGCGCTGCACTCAACTCGGTGAAGTGAAGGTCGAAAGTCGAGTCGAGGCTCGTTTGTGAATACGGGGGCCAACCATGAGGGCATGCATCCCCCAGCATTGTAACGACGAGCTATTTATATAGATCATTAACCGTTGGTAATCGCAGATCTCTGAGGTGCTTCAGCGTGGCACAGCCTCGTTCGCTATCACCCGCGAGATGGCGCAAAGGGCCAAAGTGCGCGCTTTAAAGATCGTTGCCCGCTTCCCTTTTGCCCGAGTTGGGCTGCGCGCCTCCTGTCCTGTGATTTGACCTAGAGGGCGTGGTCGCCTGTGCTCGCGTGCTTGTCCGTATAGAAACCAAGTCAACTCTAGGTCTGTTGGCTGGTGTGGCCAGTGAGATGGGCTGCATTCAGCAGCAGAAAGACTATTGTATTGAAGAGTGGCATAAAGTAAAGGAAATGGTATTCAATACTAGTAAATCCGTAATTGTCAACTTCATGAAAAAAAATTAGGTATCATCTTAACTTCTACAAAGTAGGTAATCCAGCTGTTTAGCAGAAATCATCTGGTAAGTATCTTGGAGTGGTTTTATCTGAGGGTGCATTATACATGAGAATATTTACAGCATTGTACGTAAGGCCAGAGCTTCACTAGATTTCTTTGAGTGGAATCTCCAGCACGTGGAAGTCACGTTTGAAAAGCTGCAGACAAAGCATACATACTAAGCCTCCTACATGAATGCGCCTGCATTGTCTGCAATCCATCCTATTGTACATGATATAAAGCTCTTCAACGCACTCGGTTAACTGCTGCAAGGTATTTCATCGGGCAATATGATCGATTCGATTGTGCAACGAATATCCAAAGAACTGTAGGATGACCATCTCTAAGCACGGAATCTTTATATCACCCAGAATCTTCATATTTGGGTCCTCCGCATTTTTTGGCGGGCCGAAACGACCGTAAGTCTGAAGTTAGGTCTGGGAGTCTGAAGACTGATAAGTCTGAAGAGACCATTAAAGTTCTTATTCTTTCCGTGCACCTAATCGGAATGCGATTCGCTAGCGCTCGACGATGTGAGCCAAAACTCTGTTGAATTCGTTTGTAGCAGTGATGCGATGCAGTAATGCGACGCAGTAATGGTTAGTTCATGTTGGCTTGACAATGCGCTTATGGTAAGGAAACGCCACAAAGAGCGAACTACAAGTGACACAGGACACAGTTTAAGAGAACGAAGACATTTGTAGTATTTTATGCACATCGCAATAATGTCGTTGGCACTGCGAGCTTTGTTTGTATGAAGCACTAATAAGAAACGGGGCAGGCCTGCATGGAACACGCAGCACAGTCACAACCTAAGCTGGAGGAGTGGCCTTCATAGAGCCCGTTGTAAACTTGCTTGCTTGCTTGACCCTTTACATTTTGGCTCGTACCCACAACGGGGGGATTGACCATTAAACCGGCGGTTGATATTAGAGAAAAATTTTAAATTTAGATGAAGGAAAATGAATTAATCGGCCATCTAGGGAATATATAGTATAGAACTATAATATAGAGTACTATAAAATTAGTCAGAATAATTATATGGGGCAGCGCTAGACCGAAGACAAGGACGAGAAAAGACAGGACATGCGCTGTACTCACAACTAAAAATTTTATTGGAAAAAACGCCACTTATATATATACAGCATCGTCCAAATCATTGTCATCAGAGGTGACACGTGAACCACTTCAGGGCGGTATCAGCAGGAAGACCGCCTCGTGGAAATCATACACAGCATAAAAATATACAGTGGATAAAAACAGTACGACGCAGAACTATACTATGCACGTGTGCATGAGTCTAATTCTTTAGATGAAAGGTCAATAGAAGCTTGACTGATGTATTTCTCTTTTTATCCGTTGATATGAAAACCTTCTATTATTTCTCTTGTCGTTTTAATATGATGACGTGAAAGAATGACAGTGTCAATAAAATGTGGATTACATCCACACGAACGGCAATGGTTGGCTAGATGATACGAAGTAGCATTAGAGGAGGAGAGCGAGCGTACGTGTTCTTGCAGTCTAATGTTGATGCACCTCCCACTTTGTCCAACATATACTTTACCGCACGACAAAGGAATCATATATACAGTACCTATCTTGCAAGGTATGAAGCTGTGGACATGATTAGTTTTACATCCAGCTTTTACAGACGAACGTGATTTTTTTATAAGTGGGCAAATAATTCCAATCTTCTGGGGGGCGGAAAACACCAAATCAACCTTGTACCGGTTAGAAACATTTTTTAGACCATGGGAAAAGCGATGCAGATATGACACAACAGAGAATTTGCTGGCGCGATTTTTGCGCTCATCACTGGCTCCCGCGTTGTCCTTTTTGACCCATTTAATGAGCTTATTACATGCAGTGGTGATCGCGGCATTGCCATAACCGGCCGTCTTCAGCCAAAGGAGCTGGCTACTGAAGCTATCTTGAACCCGATGATGGCATGGCTTTTTGAGTGAAGAACACAGAGTACAAAAAAATTCCCCATCTCCCGCTAAAGGGAACCATGTGTGGATGCGAAGCAGCGGGGAGATAATTAGCTTGAGCGGGAGGAGCGTCGCCGCTCTCATTTCACGGCAGTGGTCCGGGCGCTCATCGCGGCGCTGCACAGGAGAGAGAATGAGGCGCGCGCGCTCCGTCATTTTCATACCGCGGAACTACCATGGCGCCCCCCAGCGGAGTATGCAGCTGTCACACCACCTGTCGTGCGCGCCGCTCCGTAGAGGATTCCTAGATGAAAGGACGGGGGGGGGGGGCGTAGAAGAGGAGAGAGGACGTGCATGCCCTGTGGGGTTGTGGGACGCGGGAGCCGCTCCGTGGAGTAGAGGATTCTTAGAGGAGAGAGGGGGGAGAGGACGCGCATGCGCTGTGTGGATGCGGGCGCCTCTCCTTAGAGTAGATGATTCCTAGAGTAGAGGAAGGGGGGTGAGCGTAGGAGAGCATAGGGGAGGGGACGCGCATGCGCTGTGGGGGGGTGTCGGACGCGGGGGGCCGCTCCGTAGAGTAATGGATTCCTAGAGGAGAGAAAGGGGGTGAGCGTGGGAAAGAGAGGGGGAGGGGACGTGCATGCGCTGTGGTGGTGTGGGATGCGGGAAGGAGGGACGGACTAAGCCCCCCTCCAAACACAAGCAAGCAAGATTAAGGAATGGGGTTAACCTGGGCGACAGACACCACCTGCCTAGCCATTGCTAAGCAGCCTCTCTGTGCTCTCGGCCATGACTCAAGGAATGGGGTCAACCTGGGCGACAAACACCACCTGCCTAGCCATTGCTAAGCAGCCTCTCTGTGCTCTCGACCATGACTCTGATGACTGTGTTAGGGTTGACGGCCTTCATATTACTACAGTGTTCTGGTTCGCATAATGGGTGCTTCCCTACTTCATGAAAGTGGCCGGACGCGGGACGGCGGACGGGGGACGGGGGACGCGGGACGGACACGGGAGCCCCGAGCATAAGATGCTTCGCATCTAAATATAATGCTGTTTTTGATGAGTTTTCAGTGGGCTGAATTACCATGCAACAGCGGTTTTTTAGATCTGGGTTGGTACTTCCAGCATACATGCTGTGCAGTGAACAGCAGGCGTAAATCAAGATACCGCAGCTGCTGCTGCTCCATTAATTCGGTGGTGAACCGTAGGCCATGCCCACAATCTTGAAAACATTTTACACTGCTGTCGGTCAACTGGCTGTAATTGTGGTCGTTATCAAAAATAACCAGGTAATCATCCACATACCTACAGACAAAGCGGACACCATCACCAAGGCAGCGGCTAAGTTTCCGGTTAACGCGGCTAAAAAAATATCGCTTAAAACGGGTGCAACTTTTGATCCGATGCACACGCCTGTTTTTGACGCAAAACTTTATCTTGCCAGCCAATGACGGCAGACTTTAGGTACATGGACAAGATTTCCAGGAAGGATTCTAGCGAAACGCCGCTCCTGGCCCTAAACTGAAGCTCGTCATTAAACTGTGAAATGCAAATCTTAACAATTTCCATGAGTTCCTTGTGCGGTAATGAAAAGAACAAATCCTCAACGTCCACGCTCAGGACGGCACAACCCTTTAGAGACTGCATTTCCAAGTGCTGAACCAAACAAGATGAACTAGATATCAGGTACGGGTCTTCCAGCTTAAGGCAAAACAAATTCTTTTGAAGGTATGACGACACAGCGCTTTGCCAGGTATTTCTTTCAGACACTATGGATCGAAAGGGCATATCTAACTTATGTGTTTTAATACTAAAAAAATATTCCGAGGGATTTCTCTTTAGCTTTTTTAATGTCTTTGACAAGATGATCAAGTCGTGCATCGTTCAGCAGAGACAGAGCTTGTTTTCTAATCCTCTCAGCTTTTTCTGAGACACATGAAAAGTTTTTGCCTACGGCAGCCTGTGCCTTTTCATTGCGCGTTCCCTGGTCTAAAACACCTAAAAACCCTCTTTGTCTGACTCAAGAACAAACAAACCATTATCTAGCGTATAGTTCATCACTGGAAGAATGCTAGGTGGCTTATGAGAACGGGATGCAGTAGAAGACACCACGTCCATGGCTTCCGAGATAAAACGTGGACGGAGATCTTCTTGAACTTGGCGGGTGATGTGGCGCACACAGGTTAGTCTTTCTGGCGGCGAAATGAAGGGTTCAGTGGCAAACTTGGGGCCTTTTTGAAGCACTCGAAGGTGTCGTTCCGGAACACTGTGATCACCAAGCACCAACAGTTTACTTTTGGGGGGGGAGTAGCCTTGGCTTTTTAAATGCGAATGCATTTCATAGTCGGGCTATGTCAGGCATCCGGCGTTGGCGTTGTGCGGCGTTGGCGTTGTCCGCGGAGGAGGAGGATAGGTTGAGGAGGTGTGCGCGCCGGCAGGTGTTAGATGTGAAGCATCTTATGGCGAAGCTTAATCCGGTGGTGGTGGTGTACGGCGTGACCGCCCTTACTGCGCATGCGCAAACCCTTTCAAAAAAAAATAAAGATAAAAAACCTCCTCTCTCCCTCTCTCTCCCCTAGGCATCCCTCCCCGCGGCAACCACACCCTCACTGCGCATGCGCCTCCCCTCCTCTCTCCCCTGCTACGCTCCCCCCTCTCTCCTCTAGGCATCCCTGCCCGGGCCGTCCACACTCCCACTGCGCATGCGCGTCCCACCTCTCTTCTCTCCTACGCTCCCCCCTCTCTTCTCTAGGCATCTCTGCCCGCAGCGTCCACACTCCCACTGCGCATGCGCACCCCACCTCTCTCTCCTCTCCTACGCTCCCCCCCCTCTCCCTCTCTCGCCTGGCGACGCCAACACAGGCAGCGTCTGCTAGCGAGTTTCTTGGTTGAAAAAAACCGACTGCTCGCGCTGCACAACCGTTCACTGGCCACCCCGTATATATGGCAATGAATCTTGACCTCCAAGGTGGTGCCGGTGGGAGATTTCTCCTGTGCGTTGTTGAACAATAAAAATTCGCAGCGTGCGCGTTAACTAAAAGCGGTCTGCGGCGGAGCTCGGCGGAGCTATATATGAAAAAAAAAATAAAAAAAATAAATAAATAAGTTAAAAAAACAAGAAAAAGCAAAAAAAAAGGCGCTGCGCCGTGCTCCCGACCGGGCTGCAGAAATTAGGCGCCTTTTTCCTTCTTCAAACCACAACCACCATATATAAATGGAGTGAAGCGCGCGCGAAATGCATTCGCATTTCCTCACGATTCCCCTTCGGGGAGGTGGGGGCTTTTTTGGGTAGATGATGCAGAAGATGCGTCCAAAGGAATTCTGTAGTACGTTCCGCCGTGCGGCTCCACTCACGGAAGTGTCGCTGTCCTCCAGGGTCGTCTCGACCCTTGTAACTCGCCACCCGCAGAAGGTCCTTGTAGAAATGGGCCTGACGCCACATTTCTGAAGAGACAATGCGGCAGATTCGACGGGAATGACCCAACGAAGGCGTTAAGCCTCTGAATAGCACCTGGACTTCATTTGGGCGCATACCCTTCCTTCTGTACCAAGACGCAGTTCTGGCTTAGCACACACAAATGGCAATGAGGGACGCCAAGCTGGCTGGGTCTTGTAGTGGGTCGTTGAAACACGGAGAAAGGCCCTGTATACTAGAAATGCATTGCAGAATAACGGAAAGGTGGGCTAGTTGTTTACAAGGATCGAGACGACCCTGGAGGACAGCGACACTTCCGTGAGTGGAGCCGCACGGCGGAACGTGCTACAAAAATCCTTTGGACGCATCTTCTGCAGCATCTACCCAAAAAATCCAAGGCTGCTCCCCCCGGAAGTAAAGTGTTGGTGCTTGGTGATCACAGTGTTCCGGAACGACACGTTCGAGTGCTTCAAAAAATTGCCCATCTTCCGCTAAAGGGAACCATGTGTGGATGCGAAGCAGCGGGGAGAGCGGCAGGAACGTCGCTGCTCTCATTTCACGGCAGCGGTCCGGGCGCTCATCGCGGCGCTGCACAGGAGAGAGAATGAGGCGCGCGCGCTCCGTCATTTTCATACCGCGGAACTACCGTGGCGCCCCCAGCGAAGTATGCAGCTGTCACACCACCTGTCGTGCTCGCCGCTCCGTAGACGATTCCTAGAGGAGAGGACGGGGGGGGGACCGTAGGAGAGGAGAGAGACGGGGAGGGGACGTGCATGTGCTGTAAGGTTGTGGGACGCGGGAGCCGCTCCGTAGAGTAGAGGATTCCTAGAGGAGAGAGGGGGGAGAGGACGCGCATGCGCTGGGGGGGGGGGTGTGGGACGCGGGCGCCGCTCCGTAGAGTAGATGATTCCTAGAGTAGAGAAAGGGGGTGAGCGTAGGAGAGGATAGGGGGAGGGGACGCCCATGCGCTGTGGGGGGTGTGGGACGCCGGGGCCGCTCCGCAGAGTAGAGGATTCCTAGAGGACAGAGGACGCACATGCGCTGTGGGGATGTGGGACGCGGGCGCCGCTCTGTAGAGTAGATGATTCCTAGAGTAGAGAAAGGGGGGTGAGCGTAGGAGAGAGAGAGGGAGGGGACGCGCATGCGCTGTGGTGGTGTGGGAGGCGGGACGCAGGGACGGACTAAGTCCCCTCCAAACACATCCAAGCAATATCAAGGAATGGGGTCAACCTGGGCGACAGACACCACCTGCCTAGCCATTGCTAAGCAGCCTCTCTGTGCTCTCGGCCATGACTCTGACGACTGTGCTAGTGGTTGACGGCCTTCATATTACTACAGTGTGCTCGTTCGCATAATGGGTGCTTCCCTACTTCATGAAAGTGGCCGGACGTGGGACGGGGCACGGGGGACGCGGGACGCGGAAGGGATGGACAGCGCCCCGAGCATAAGATGCTTCGCATCTAAAATTCCCCATCCCCCCGCTAAAAGGAACCATGTGTGGATGCGAGGAAGCGGGGAGATAATTAGCTTGAGCGGGGAGGAACGTCGCCGCTCTCATTTCACGGCAGCGGTCCGGGCGCTCATCGCGGCGCTGCACAGGAGAGAGAATGAGGCGCGCGCGCTCCGTCATTTTCATACCGCGGAACTGCCGTGGCGCCCCCCAGCGGAGTATGCCGCTGTCACAGCACCTGTCGTGCGTGCCGCTCCATAGAGGATTCCTAGAGGAGAGGACGGGGGGGGAACCGTAGGAGAGGAGGAGGGGACGTGCATGCGCTGTGGGGGGTGTGGGACGCGGGAGCCGCTCCGTAGAGTAGAGGATTCCTAGAGGAGAGAGGGGGGAGAGGACGCGCATGCGCTGGGGGGGGGATGTGGGACGCCGCAGCCTCTCCGTAGAGTAGATCATTCCTAGAGTAGAGAAAGGGGGTGAGCGTAGGAGAGGATAGGGGAGGGGACGCGCATGCGCTGTGGGGGGGTGCAGGACGCGGGGGGCCGCTCCTTAGAGTAGAGGATTCCTAGAGGAGAAAAGGGGGGGTGAGGGTAGGAGAGAGAGGGGGAGGGGACGCGCATGCGCTGTGGTGGTGTGGGACGCGGGAAGGAGGGACGCACTAAGCCCCCCTCTAAACACATGCAAGCAAGATCAAGGAATGGGGGTCAACCTGGGCGACAGACACCAAACCATTGCTAAGCAGCCTCTCTGTGCTCTCGGCCATGACTCTGATGAGTGTGGTAGTGGTTGACGGCCTTCATATTACAACAGTGTTCTGGTTCGCATAATGGGTGCTTCCCTACTTCATGAAAGTGGCCGGACGCGGGACGCGGGACGGGGGGACGGGGGAGGGACGGACATAGCCCCGAGCATAAGATGCTTCGCATCTAAAAGGCCCCAAGTTTGCCACTGAACCCTTCATCTCGCCGCCAGAAAGACTAACCTGTGTGCGCCACATCGCCCGCCAAGTTCAAGAAGATCTCCGTCCACGTTTTATCTCGGAAGCCATGGACGTGGTGTCTTCTACTGCATCCCGTTCTCATAAGCCACCTTAGCATTCTTCCAGTGATGAACTATATGCTAGATAATGGTTTGTTTGTTCTTGAGTCAGACAAAGAGGGTTTTTTAGGTTGTTTTAGACCAGGGAACGTACAATGAAAAGGCACAGGCTGCCGTAGGCAAAAACTTTTCATGTGTCTCAGAAAAAGCTGAGAGGATTAGAAAACAAGCTCTGTCTCTGCTGAACGATGCACGACTTGATCATCTTGTCAAAGACATTAAAAAAGCCTAAAGAGAAAACCCCTCGGAATATTTTTTAGTATTAAAACACATAAGTTAGATATGCCCTTTCGGATCCATAGTGTCTGAAAGAAATACCTGGCAAAGCGCTTGTGTCGTCATACCTTCAAAAGAATTTGTCTTGCCTCAAGCTGGAAAGACCCGTACCTGATTTCTAGTTCATCTTGTTTGGTTCAGCACTTGGAAATGCAGTTTCTAAAGGGTTGTGCCGCCCTGAGCGTGGATGTTGAGGATTTGTTCTTTTCATTACCGCACAAGGAACTCATGGAAATGGTTAAGATTTGCATTTCACAGTTTAATGACGAGCTTCAAGTTTAGGGCCAGGAGCGGCCGTTTCGCTTAGAATCCTTCCTGGAAATCTTATCCATGTACCTAATGTCTACCGTCATTGGTTGGGAAGATAAAGTTTTGCGTCCAAAAAACAGGCGTTTGCATCGGATCAAAAGTTGCACCCGTTTTAAGCGATATTTTTTTTAGCCGCGTTAACCGGAAAGTTAGCCGCTGCCTTGGTGATGGTATCCGCTTTGTCTGTAGGTATGTGGATGATTACCTGGTTATTTTTGATAACGACCACAATTACAGCCAGTTGACCGACAGCAGTGTAAAATGTTTTCAAGATTGTGGGCATGGCCTACGGTTCACCACCGAATTAATGGAGCAGCAGCAGCTGCGGTATCTTGATTTACGCCTGCTGTTCACTGCACAGCATGTATGCTGGAAGTACCAACCCAGATCTAAAAAAACCGCTGTTGCATGGTAATTCAGCCCGACTCAAAAGTCATCAAAAACGGCATTATTTTTTCTACTTTGTGTTCTTCACTCAAAAAAGTCATGCCATCATCAGGTTTAACATAGCTTCAATAGCCAGCTTCCTTAGGCTGAAGACGGCCGGTTATGGACAACGCCGGGAGGGATCACCGCTGCATGTAATAAGCTCATTAAATGGGTCAAAAAAGACAACGCGGGAGCCAGTGATGAGCGCAAAAATTGCGCCAGCAAATTCTCTGTTGTGCCATATCTGCATCGCTTTTCCCATGGTCTAAAAAATGTTTCTAACCGGTACAAGGTTGATTTGGTGTTTTCCGCCCCCCCCCCAGAAGATTGGAAGGATTTGCCCACTTATAAAAAAAGCACGTTCATCTGTAAAAGCTGGATGTAAAACTAATCATGTCCACAGCTTCATACCTTGCAAGATAGGTACTGTATATATGATTCCTTTGTCGTGCGGTAAAGTATATGTTGGACAAAGTGGGAGGTGCATCAACATTAGACTGCAAGAACACCTACGCTCGCTCTCCTCCTCTAATGCTACTTCGTATCATCTAGCCAACCATTGCCGTTCGTGTGGATGTAATCCACATTTTATTGACACTGTCATTCTTTCACGTCATCATATTAAAACGACAAGAGAAATAATAGAAGGTTTTCATATCAACAGATTAAAAGAGAAATGCATCAGTCAAGCTTCTATTGAACCTTTCATCTAAAGAATTAGATTATCTCATGCACACGTGCATAGTATAGTTCTGCGTCGTACTGTTTTTATCCACTGTATATTTTTATGCTGTGTATGATTTCCCACGAGGCCGTCTTCCTGCTGATACCGCCCTGAAGTGGTTCACGTGTCACCTCTGATGACAATTGATTTGGACGATGCTGGTATATATAAGTGGCGTTTTTTCCAATAAAAATTTTAGTTGTAAGTACAGCGCATGTCCTGTCTTTTCTCGTCCTTGTCTTCGTTCTAGCGCTGCCCCATATAATTCACTATGAACCCTAACCAACTAGCCCACCTTTCCGTTATTCTGAAGTGAGAAGTCCGAAGTAATAAATTTTGATTGGGAATATCTTAACAAGTAATTCTTCTTGTGTCTCTAGAAATTCGCAGTAGGCAATGCAGACGTTTCTGTCGTTGTGGCCCAGAGAAGAAGCCCCAAGGGAAAGAGTATTTGCAGAATTAAGAGAAATTCTTAATTTTTGGAATAAAATTTCGAAATGTTTTTCCTGCGGCTAGCAAAATGACGGCAAGTAAATTAAAAAGTGATCGATGTTTTCAGGCTCTTCACAGTAAAAGCATAAAAGGAGACGGCACTTGAGCAGACCTCTATAAGTAAAAATTTAAGAGGATGAATCCGGTTCGAAATCTTAAGAAGGACACTTCCAATTTCGAGTGGGGCACCATTTATTATCCCGAGAAAAAGAAAGGCGATCATATCATTGAAGTGGTAACCTCATTTTCATGGAATCTTGAAGTAAGGTATATTGGCGAAATCTGGATTCAGTAATAAAACCAGCATCAGGTACAATGGACATTACAGTATACCATCTAGAGACCACCGCGCGATTGCATAAGCGATCTCGTTTAAAAATATGCCACGATTACCTGGCACCCATACCAACCACACTGTACACAAGTTTTTAGGGATAAGTGAAGTAAATGCATTCCAAATTGAAGAGCCAGAAGGAGAAGCTGAAGCTAGAAATTTGCACACGGAGAGTGAATCAGTAACTACAACTGCCGAATCATTTACTGAAAGTTTTCGAAGGGCTAAAATAATTGCAAGGAGCTCTGCTTCAAATATGGGGGGTATAATCCGGGAGACGCACTGAGAACGACCAAGATAAAGGCTGTGAGAAAATGCCTACACCCGCTTTCTCTTCAGGCATGGATGCATCAGTAGCAATTACGCTGAGAGTTCCCAGCTGAAGTAGATGGTTTTCCAACAAGCCTATTAGGTATCTAGGAGGTAGAAGTTTGGAATTACATTCAAATATATCATCAAATTCAATTTTTGTTCTTGACACCGAGTCGTCATTTAGGAACGATGCCGCGTATGTTAACATTTAAAGGCTCTAGTTGATCGTGCACAAATAAAATTCGATGCCTCTATATACCCGAGATCAAGGCTCATTAAAATTCTTAAAGCGCCTATTGCAAGTAGATTTGCGAGGAACCCACTAGCTCATAAATCATCATCCTTTTGAGATGCGTTTGCAAGACAAAACGCCCACCTACACAGATGAGCTGCTTGATGACGCTTTGACTGCTGCTGCGACTGCTGCTGCTGCTGCTGCTGCTGTTGATAATGATGATAATAATGAATTATGGCTGGACCCTTTGTAATGGGTTGTAAGCTTTAACCACCCACTCGTTGCGTGAATCTCGGGGTGTGAAGTCTGGTGCGATTCTACTTTGACTGTCGGGCAATATTACACCGGTAACTATATTCCTCGCCCGACATGAGGAATGTATAGGGTCTGTTTCTGAAGAATTTTCAAGCACTGGCGTGGATCTGTGCTAGAGCGCTTGACTGCCACACTGAGTCCCCGAGTTTGGTTGCCGCTCGAGCCCTGTTTTAGGGGCGAAGCTCCTTAGGGTGTTGGGTCGTTCCCTCCTCTGTAGTAGTAGTAGTAGTAGTAGTAGTAGTAGTAGTAGTAGTAGTATGTAGCCAGCTCTAGTTTTAAGAATTGCTCACTAGACGGCGTTGTGTGTATATGTCCTTGGAAATAATATCACTAGATGGCGTTAGTGGTTTTCGTATAGTTGACGATTAAAGAGGATATATGGCGCTGTTATAATTGGGATCGTCGGGCCGACGCGGTACTCGGAGTCGAGCACCGCGTCGCGGAGCATGCGGCGGCTCCGGTACTCACGGCGGCACAACCCATAGCCAAGGACGCGTGGCTTTCACAACTCACAGCAGCGTTCTGTGGCGATGCATGCGGAGGCGAGGCGTTGCGTCGAGCACTGGTGTGGCCTTCGACGTCTCAGTAGGTGGCATCGTCTTCCTCTGTCGTGGAACGCGAACTGGCGTTGTCGCTGAGGCTGGGAGCGCCCGGAACACAAGTCGGCGACGCTCGTGCCCAGCTCACGATCGAACACCCAGGATCATGCAAAGACGTGACACTTGTCACGTCTTTGCATGATCGAGTGGGCAATGTACGGGGGGGGATTCACGGTTACCCGAATGATCCCTCCGAGCTTCGCCCACTCACCATCATTCACTTCGTGATATGCTGTGATTTTTTTCTTTGTATTTGTTTTTTGCATTGTGCGCGATCGCTGTGACGGACGCAGGCTAAGGCGACGGACAATATTGTCAGATATGTGGACTGCTAATTCATGCGTTGCATTAAATCCTGGCACATTACCGAAAATAAGATGTGCTGTTAGAGTAGTTGTCATTACTTGCATATTGAACAAATGTGTAAGATAATATTTAGTAACAATCTTGTCCAGGAATAAAGGTTTAAAGACAACCAAATGTTTATTTTGCACCCTTCAAATTTCACTGAAAAAAAAGCAAGAAACAACACCATGGCACCGCTCATAAGTCTTGTTCGGTGGGTTGCTTCCAGAGGGTCATGATGTCCGAGCCCTTGGTCTTCTCTTGGATCTTGTCGGCCATCTTCTTCAGGAGCTCCCGGTTAAAGTAGTGCTTCCAGTCTCCCACCTTGGCTTTGCGCACAAAGTTGAACACCTTGACGTCCTCCTGCTTCCCGTCAGCAGAGTCCGTCGACTCGAACTCCATAATTTTCTTCATGAACTCTGGACTGCTCTTCTCCATGACCTGCTTGAAAATGTTCTCGTCTCTATCCAGCAGTTTGCCGTACTCTTCCCCGAGGAAGTACGCGAGTTTCCTGATGCTGCCAGGCGTGTCTTGCTTGAATTGTTCGTATGTACTGAAGAACACGTTCGGCTCGTTTCTCATTTCGTAACCGGCCATAATGTGGTCGAAGTAGTCTCCGAATCCAAAGTTTCCCTCCAGGAAACAGTCAAGGAAGTCCTCGAAGCTTCCGTTTTCGAAGCGGAACTTTGCGATCCCTTTGACGTGGTGGTAGAATGACACCGAGCAGTCCCATGGGTTCCTTGCCATGTAGACGTACTTAGCGTTTTTGTGGCATGAGTTTCGGCTTAAGGATCGGGAGGTTGGTGCGCATCATTCTTGGCGAAGGCATCTTGTCCAGCAGTTCCGGTGTCCCGTTCATCTCCATGAACGCGGCCTTCTCGATGTGGTCGTAGTAATCTGTAGCAGACTCGCCCTTGTTCAGGGTTAGCAGGATGACTTGTTGAACCCAGTGCGATCCCGATTTCGGGTAGGCCACCAGGATAATGTCACCGTCGCGAGGCTTGAAATTGAGAGCATTTCGTAAGCATTCCGGATCACAGTAGGGTCCTCGGGGTACACCATCAATGATGTTGTAGTACGGCACCTGCCTCTGCTTCTTCTGGACTTCTTTCTTGCTCATGGTGGTGTCTGGTATAGCTCCTGTACTTCAGCCTGCGAGAAAAGAAAAGCAGTCTTATTTTAAGTTTCAGGCAGCGGAAACCTCGACAAACCATCAGCATGACCAATCGTCTGTGCTGCTTTTATGTGACCTTGCAACGGTAATTTGACAGCACATGATGAAATCGCACATAAGCCACAGAGTCGCAAAGTGGGCGAGTTGGTTGATGATTAAAAGGCGCGAACATGACGCTAGCACAAAAGACGCAAAGAGCGCTGCTCGTGTGCCTTCTTTGTGTCTGCTTTTTTTATTCTTTTTTTTTCTTTTTTGGTTCTTGTGTGAAGTTCGCGCGGCAACCACTTACACATACAGAGCTTGCCGGACTCTTAAGGTCAAAAACAGTCGTCAGGGGCGGGTGATCAGTGGCAACTTCGAACCTGCGACCACACAATATCGAGTGCGCTTACCAGGCAGCAACCATGACGCATAAGAATGCTGCTTCAGCTGCTTCGTCTCGAAGAGTTATCTACGTATTTCGTGACGATAATGCACTGCACATTCCACCGCGGCTCATAAAAGTGAATAGCAGCACCACGGTTATACAGAAGTGGCTACTCGCCACAACTCTTTCTCGGCACATATTTGCGATCAAATGCCCTCGACGTGAGTTCGAATGTTCTAGAATGAAGTTTTTTTTTTTTTTTGAAGCAACCCTTTCTTCTATGAATATCAAAACGGCTCAATAAAACCGTACGCTCTTGTTCGTTCCCTAGGTTGTGATATGCTTCACTCGAAGCAATCGAGGTCTGTATGTGAGGTCAGCATTTCGGGAGATATTTTAAGCTGTACCAACAGGAAGACAGATCATGGGAATGAACATATACGCATATTTATGATGACATGAAATCACACACTGAGACGAATATTTACACGCATAACGTTAGCACAGACATGAGAGGAAAAGCTCCGCGTATCTCCCATGCATTAATGCCTCCTACCGTAAGAGCGTCGAAAGCGTCGCCAGCTTTTAAGACGCCTGCTTGACTGGAAGGCAGTATTCAGTTTTAATCAAGCAACATAAACTAGCTAGCTGTGCGTGCTACGTTTTAGGTGAGCGAAGCTGTGTTCTTGTAGTGTTTTCTGTACAGCTGACCCTAGTGGTCGCACACATCTTTGTGGTTTTCAGCATCCGCGCATTAACAGTAATGTATGACTTCTGTGTTATCCATTACAGTTTGGGGGGCCTTTGAGCTCCTTGTAGAGAGTGCATCAGCCAGGAAGTTGAAAGGGGTACCCGCTGCTGGGGCGAATTTCGACTGAACAGGGCGAGTTGGTTAGTACTCATTGTAACACCAACACAACAGAACATCAAAACAAGGCCGAGAAATACATAGCATACAACACATGTTGCATGCACACCCGATAGCAAAAGATGGCGGGACTCAAAATGTTCGCGAAAGCTATATTCCCGCTCTGTCTGGGAACATAATTTCCAAATAAATGTTCCTGCCTGTATTGGTATTGCGACTTATACGGTAACCAGTAAGATTTAAAAAAATATTATGCACTAATTGGGCAGAAATTCGGATTTGTTGAGGAGCCAACGTCCCGTAACCTTTTGCTGTTGGGAGCACTTCTCGGTCTTGTGTTCCTAGCTGACACGTTCTTAAAATTCATACATGACGTTGGGCTAAAGGCAATTGCTCATTGGTCTTAGTTAAATTTTTATCCGTGCTCTGTTAGTGGGAATTTTCGAAAAAATTCTTTCTGTTTCGTTTGCTGCTCAGGTGCAAAATGCGGCACTTAGTCGCCTTCAATAAATGGCCAATAGGCAAGAGATACAAACACATTGAGAAGTCCCAAAATACCTTCAGTCTAAGCAGCACATCATGAGATTATTTTCAATGTAGGTGAGTGATCAAGCAATGTGTAATTACTGCCGAATTATCAGTCAATAAAACATCCCATACGCAGTGTCACCTCTGTTTAACATATCATTGGTCGAAGTCGTTTTAAAAGAAGGGCTGCCCGTGAAAACCCCCCATTCTGTACAAAGTTCTGTGCGTCTCACGTGCGCAAAAGTTGCTGTTAATAATAAGACGGCAGCCGTAAGCTAATGTAACATAATAAGGGTTGTTTTTATGCCCCATAACCACGACATCATAATGAAAGACGCCTGTAGTAGAGGGCTACGGCAATTCCGTTCTCCTTTGATTCTTTAACGAAAACCTAAATCTAAGTCGACGGGCCTCTAGCAATTTCGTCTTCCATCGAAATGCGGCCGCCGCGCCCGGGCTTCTATCCCGCCACCTTCGAGTCAGCAGTCAAGCACCATAATCACTAGTCCACCATGGCGGGTAAGCAAAGCTAAGCTGGAATTAGAAAATTAACGTGACATGGCATGAATGTACGGTGAGTAGTAATACTAACGTTTCATCAAAATGTGAGCCATGTAGCGGCCACTTGGAAGCACGGGTCAATATAATGCAAGGATGACGAAGTGTTGCAATTCACAAGACACGCAATCGACCGTGGTTGCCGCAACTTCGAATATAGGTGAATGTAATGGTACGTCATCTAGAAAAGACGCCTGCAAATGCTTCGTACTGGGGGTTGTCAATTACCTAAACAGCCAGTGCATCGTCGCTAAAAATATCCTTAGAAAACAAGAAACGCTGCACACACGTTCACAATACTTACAGAGACCCATTTCCGGTTTGTATTGAGAATATGTCTAGCGTTGCCTAACACTAATTGTGGCCCATTCGCAAATAATGGCAGTGCGAACAATGAGAAGTTCAAAAAACGGTGGTGTTCTTGTGGTCAGTGCTCTTTCGACCGAGCTTTTTCCTATGTAGTCTGTACTATTTCTATGCTAACACGGGGAATCACTTTGTCCATATTACGCGCATGTGTCACATCAGAGGCCATTGCATCAGACAATCATTTCTGCAGGTGTAGGCAAAATGTCCGTTTGGAGTGCGCACTCATTCGCGGATTCAGTAAAGGCGGGAAAGTAGTCGCCTTATTCATGGCAAACTAAAATTTACAGCGCAAACACACAAGACGCCCCACATAGACGACACACACGAGCGATGAAGTTTTATTAACGCGATAGCGTTAAAGAGCTCGTTTCGCAGAAATTCCGGCGTCGGTATCGGCGTAGTTGGTTGTGAGTGAAAAATCATCATCTTGTATCTTGTCCGTGACCGAAAAATCGAGGAAGATGCAAATAAAATAAATAAAAAATTGGGGGGACCCTTAAGTTTCCCCTTTAAGAGTTGAACGCGATAGCGATATCCTGTCCCTAGTGCGTATTTCAATCACTTAGCGCATACTATGTAATGGGTAGCATGCTTTAAACCACGAGCAATTATGAGCGGGCAATGTTTTCGAACTTGCTATGCACCCACTACGTGGTCTTAAGGCAATACGCGCAGTAACGTGTGCGCCTTTTGTAATGGGTGAACCACGATATCATTATGATATTCACATGTTCTGACGTCCGATGGCAATGTACGCTTGTAC
Source organism: Rhipicephalus appendiculatus (assembly GCA_030522465.1). Taxonomy (NCBI): domain Eukaryota; kingdom Metazoa; phylum Arthropoda; class Arachnida; order Ixodida; family Ixodidae; genus Rhipicephalus; species Rhipicephalus appendiculatus. The sequence goes on from JALIZH010006826.1 coordinate 34,885, forward strand.
CACGCAATATTACTACGATATTACATGTTGTATTGTGACGCCTGTATTCAGGACGCGTGTGTTTGTGAAGCATGAAAGTCATTTTCACTGCTTTTCCAAGCAGAGGAAGTTATTTTCAATGCAATTCCAAGCAGAAGCGTGGCTGTGTGGTAGAACACCTGCTTGCAACGCAGACGGCCTAGGTTCGATCCTCACTCGGACCCGGAAAATTTTTATTATTTATTTTATTTGCATCTTTCTCGATTTTTCGGTCACGGACAAGATGATGATTTTTCGCTCACAACCAACGACGCCGACGCCGGAATTTCTGTGAAACGAGCTCTTTAACGCTATCGCGTTAATAAAAATTTCCGGGTCCGAGTGAGGATCGAACCCATGCCGTCTGCGTGGCAAGCAGGTGTTCTACCAAACAGCCAGGCCTCTGCTAGGATATATAGTGAAAATAACTTCCTCTGCTTGGAAATGCAGTGACAATAACTTTCATGCTTCGCAAACGCAAGCGTCCTTTCTATATGCGTCGCAATATAACATGTAATATCCCAGTAATATTGCGTGGTACAAGCGTACATTGCCATCGGGAGTCAGAACATGTGACTATCATAACGACTTCGTAGTGTAAAGCCGGCCACCCATTACAAAAGGCACACACGTTACTGCACGTATTCCCTTAACATCACGTAGTGGGTGCATAGAAAGTATGCACTAAGTGGTGGAAGTACGCACTCGGGACAGGATATCGCTATCGCGTTCAACTCTTAAAGGCGAAGCTTAAGGGTCCCCCCAATTTTTGAAGTTCATTCATGGCAAACGCGAGATTCTGCGCCACGGGAAGTCACACTGCCGTCCAAAGTGATCATCTCAGAGCACAGGCATGGACTTCAATTTTAACAGCGACGTTATTCTTAGTCGAGCCTTTCATGTCCGAGGCCCCACATAAAGTGGGTTTTACCCACTACGGATATGTGCCACTCCTCCGACCACTTCACTCTCACTTCATTCCACTTCATTCAACCCCACTGCACGCCACCACCTTCGCTGTTTCATCAGTGTTCGGCAAGCGGAGCTGTTTTTTTTTTTTGTTTGGATAACACAATAAAACGTTCATTTGCTTGTTAAGAGAGAGAGAGATCTGTACCGGCTGGCGAGCAGTGATGGCACAGCCGCGACAGCGCTGAGAAATGCGACTGCGACGCACTCACGGTTCAATGACCGGTTTTATAAGCAGATGGATCATAACAAAGGTAGCAGCATTCTTGGAGCGCTGCGCATCGCAGGCGCACCTAGCGAATCAGCTCGAATATTAACCTATTGCAGAAAAACCTGTCATCTAAGTTCTTGAAGTTGTTCATAGGACAGCATATAATACTCGCAATGGGAGCAGTCGCACAACGTGTGTTTTAAAATGCACCTATTACTCATATCTAGTATTTGACACTGCTCACCATTCCTCTCAATATTAATTAGGCTCTTGTAAAAGAAACGGCTTGTTCAAGGTGACACTAAGGCTTTGTGATCACGGCAAGTAGAACTTCAATAAAGTTCTATCTACAGTGTCGTTTTCCTAAAGAGAAGGAACCAATAGATTCCTGGCGCGAACGCATAAAAACTCAAACTGAACGTGTGCATGGTCTCAGTAAGAATGCGTTGAACTAGGTTAGTTGAAACATTGGAATAACGGATCGAACAGAAGCGGGAAACACGTAAGGCCAGGAGAAGAAAACGAGGGGACATGGTTGTGTTTCGTGCTTCAAAAGCGTTATGCAGAATATCAGACTGCTGTATAAGCAGAGCTCACGATTTCGTAATAGCCACGCACTCGAGCCACGCCACCCATTTCCACTTGAGTCAGATGGCGTCAGCTATCTTCACTTTCTCTTTATTGCCTTATTTAGATGTACGTAATTGCCTTGAGCGTAAGCCTGATACTTTCACTTGCCGTGTCGCCACAGATTACGGCACAGTTATACGCCGAGCCTAATAATGAGAAAGGTCGTGGCATCTTATCATTTGAAAGCGCGGATTAGCTTCTCTGTAGGTATAATATGATAGCACGGTCACAGGAAAGCTATCGCTTTCCTTGTAGGTCTGAGAAACCAAGGAAATATCTGCTTCGTAAGGGTTGCAGAAATGCTGAAGTAGCGGGAACGGAACCTTAAACTTATGCTGGCTACCGAAAATGTAAGTTGATTATTGCGATATGAATTATATGGATATTCCAGACGACGGCAACGGCAAACTGACATAATTTACATGTAAAAGCTGCGGCATAAGTATGATACGTGCCACGTGGAAAGTTATGAATTAATTTCACCAACTGGGGTTCAATAATACACACCTATTTCCACATTCACGGCTGTTCCTGCATTTGGTAGTCACGGGAACGCGGCCACCGGCCGCCGCGAATCGACCCCATATTCTCGAGCTTAGTACTATAGCATCTTATTCGTTCCACTACTACAGCGGGCTGTGTTCGCCATTCCACTTCCTCAATATGGAGACAGCGCTTGCTTACATGCTAACTAGTTTCTTATGGCGGTAGTACCATACCATGTTATACCAAACTTCAATGGTCACCGTTTAACGGATATTAAGAATGGCTTTATTCAGTCGTACATCAGTATATGGTACTGTGTTGGCCCTGAGACATTCTCAAGATTACATAACAATCACCAGCACTTGTGCTTTGCGAATCCTTTCGCAACTCTTGCCCACTTTATTCACAGTACTGAAAAGAGTCAACTCCGCGTGAAGTGCCAGAAAAGGAGAGTAGAAGCCCAGGATGCCATTAGCATCCACTTGTAACAGGGCGGTGACCTGTGAGCCACCGCGCTCCATTTCTAATGCAGCTTGATGCCTTTCCCTGTATAAATTATTGATTTCGCTGGAAATAAAGTACACTTTGATGCCTTAGCGTGATCCGATTCAGGAGAGGTTTTTTTTTTCATATTGCTTTTGTTCTTTCTTCTTACTTTCCCACCACAAGTGCTCCAACAGCATTTTAATATCTGCTGTTTTACGATCGAAAACCACGATATCATTATGAGGCACACCGCAGCGGTAGGCTACAGTATACGGGCCACACCGCAGCGGAGAGTATACGGGCATCTTGCATTTCGCTTTTATCTAAATGCGACCGCCGCGGCTTGGGATTGAACCCGTGGCTTTCGGGTCAGCAGCCAAGCATCGTAACCCTGTACGACCACTGGGAACTCCAATGGCATCTTAAGAATATCTATCGCCGATATGTAACCATTTGCTGTGCTGTACGAGAAACCCAGTGATTCACGGGGGCTGTTGCCCAAAGAAACAGCAGGGTGGATATTGTAACGGCTCATGACGACCACGAATATGAACTAAAAGAAATTGACCCTTTTCGATTTAGTGAGTCGGGAACCATTCTGTTCAATGGTTCTGTAACAAGATTATTGTCAGCCACTGAAGCTTAATAGCACCGTCTTCTTTTAGGCCGTCTTCGTCCTTGTCTCCACATGTTAAAAGATAAACCCGGGTGCCAAAGTACGCCAGGGAACCAATAGCGAAGACCCAAGATGCGAGCCGTATTTCTCGACAACGACTAACGGAGTCGTAGGACAACCAACGCCGCCTATATGATCCCCGTCATCACGACCAAAATTACACACAGCGCAGTGTGCTTCTGCGTTGGTCACCGTCCCGCCACAATGGACATTCGCAGAAGTTACTTTCATGCTATTTCGGGCCCTTACCACTAATAATAATTGTTCGTGTTTAACGTCCCGAAAACGACGATATGATTATGAGAGACGCCGTAGTGGAGGGTTCCGGAAGTTTTGACCATCTGGTGTTCTTTAACGCGCACCTAAATCTAAGTACGCGGGCCTCAAGCATTTCGTCTGCATCGAAAATTCGGCCGCCGCGGCCGGGATTCTGTCCCGCGACCTGAGGGACAGCAGTCGAGCCCCACAACCACTAGACCTCCGTGGATGGTAAGCCCTTACGACGCGTTGCGTCAAGTGACGAAGGCGGTAATACGGGCGAGTTGGTTATGATAACTGGCATTAATTTTGGTAGCGCGAAAAATAAAGACAGACACCAGAGAGGGCACGCAGAGACAGAAGAAATGACACTAGGCGCCCGTCCTGTTTACATGTCCTTTGTTGTGCCTGTGCATATTTTTGCGCTACCGAAGTGAGCGCCAGCCAAGTGGCCGATGTCACCTACTATTCTTCAGCTGTCTAATACCGAGTCGGTGCTACAGCTGCCGGGTAGTAAAAACTTCTCCCCGGAACAGTATCTTTGCACTCCGACAAAATATGTTACGCTCCTTCTCTTTATAATTAGAACTCACAGGATACCATACGCATCAGTCCACTCGAAGGCGAAAGCCATCGTCTGCTTCTTTTTCTTCTAAGTCGATGTAGTGAACCTCCTGCGCACCCCTCTGAAAGCTTGCTGCAATTAACGTTGTTTTTGCAACGCCTAGTGGATCGTAGGTATTGTAAGTTTTCTGCGCCTAACCTTGTTTTGCACTGCCGCCGGGATCAACCCACCGTTGACCAAGCAATGATCTCCTGTGATGAAGTCACGTTATGTGACGCCATCATATCGTCACACGTTCTGGCAATCTGTGACGTCAGAATGGCGTCATACGGTGTCGTCGTCTCGTGATCACTTTTGCGTCAGCTGTCTTCAAGCCACCGACGTGGGACGCCGGGTCAATTTTAGCGCTTGATGAGGCATGTAAGCCTTAATAATTATTGGGGTTTACCGTCCCCAAAACAACGATATGATTATGAGGGACGCCGTAGTTGAGGGCTACGGAAATTTCGAGCACTTGGGGTTTTTTTAACGTTCTCCTAAATCTAAGCACACGGGCCTCAAGCATCTTCGCTCTATCGAGAATGCGGCCGCTGCGGCTGGTACGTCACTTCCCTTGCTTTCCCACACCAAGGACATTCGACATCTTTAAGTCGGCGAGGAGGGAACCCCTCCGCCCGATCCTAGCCTATTCGTCAACTCCGTCTTTGGAGGAAAGTGCTGCTAGTCTCCAGTCCTGGCGTACACCCCAAGCCAAGGCGCGAGTCCGAAGATGTCGCCATTACGCTCCGCCTCGCAACCATCTGGCCTTTCGAGGAGTCCATCAACTAGCTCCCCACTCTGACGAATGCGGCTGTTTTTCTTGCTCTCCTTCTGTTCAGTACCTGACTTCATAACTACATCTTCGATGGAAACCTTACCTCTTTTAAACAAAACTCTCCTTTTTGAGTTATTATTGAACGTTTATTTTCAGCTATCATTTTTAACCATTCGGTAGTTAGAGACGGTTCCTGACCATGGCTGTTATTAGCGTAATCTTCTCCGCCTTATTGAGAACAGAGTGGGTCGGGAAACTAACGGGTGCCAAGAACATTTTAGACGAAATCAAGAACAAATAGGCATGGGCGGGACATGCCGCGACGGTAATGTAACCGCTGGTCATTAAGGGTAACAGATTTGATTCCAAGAGAAGGCAAGCTCGTGAGGGGAAGGGTGGCAGAAAGATAGGTGGGCAGAAGAGATTAAGAAGTTTGCTGTGACAGAGTGACCGCAGCAAGCACAGGACCAGTTTTATTGGCGAAACATGGGATACTTCTTTCTCGTGTCGTGGGCGTGCTCATGCTGATGATGATTAGTGAATGCTCTTACTATAAAAATATCTGTACAGTTTCGTTGCCTATATACTGACGTACACTCTCTTGGAACATAATTTTATTTTCATCTTCTGTCACCCAAAAACCTGCCCAGCCTACGTCGCCATGTACAGCTGTACTTGTCTCTGATGAGCGCCCAATGGGAGGCGTCTCGCGATACTTTGCCTAACATCAATTCCGATTACACCTATGGCTTCAAGACCACCACAGCGTTTCAAAATGGTCCGCCTCGGTGGATCAGTGGCTAGGGTGCTTGGCTGCTGACCCGAAGGTCGCGAGGGTTCGATCCCGGCCGCAGGCGGTCGCATTTCGATGGAGGCGAAATGGTAGAGGCCCGTGTACTGTGCGATGTCAGTGCACGTTAAAGAACATCAGATGGTCAAAATTTCCGGAGTCCTCCACTACGGCGTCTCTCATAATCATATCGTGGTTTTGGGACGTTAAACCCCACATATTATTATTATTATTAGCGTTTCAAAATGTGGATCCTCCAAGCATCAGACTTTGCCACATGGCTCGAACTACTTTGTACCTCCTGCAACCCGATGACTCGCTGCGTTTATTTACTTCATGTTTAAAGCAAAACCTTTTAAGCGCACATAAAACGAGGACAGAAGAACTAAGAAATTTGACAGGACAGTTATTAGTTCTCCTGTCCTCGTTTTTTTTATGTGCGCTTAAAAAAGCTTTTTGCTTTAAACGAAGATGTTCACCAACTAGCCCATCTCGCCGTCTTGTTTATTTACTTTCCGTAGTGAAGTGGGTACTTCTGTTGCCGTGGCTTTCTTCTGTCGTGCGATCCATATCTGTGTAGAGCGCGCCGCAGGTTCCACTGTACTTTACGGGGCGACGCCTGTTATTAGGGAGTTTTAGAATAGCGTACGCCAAGTAAGCGTTCATTCCGGTCGCCCGCTATTTCTGTCACAAAACGAGGGCACGCAAGAAATTAGCGTGCGACGCATGCGCAGTGGTGACAAACGCAAACGCGAAGCTTTGCGTACGCCAATCTAAAACTGCCTATTGGCTGCAGGATGCACGAATGTGCATCTTCAAGCACATACAACTGCACCGAAGGTCACGGGTTCGATCCAGGTCGCGGTCGTCGCATTCCGATGGAGGTTAAGTGCTAGAGGTCCTCGTACTGTGCGATGTCAGCGCACGTTAAAGAAAACCAGATGGTGGAAATTTCCGGAGCCCTCCACTACGGCGTCTCTCATAATCATATCGTACTTTTGGCGCGTAAAACCCCAGATATTATTACATACAGCCTAATAGAAATTCAGAACTGATTCTGATGTCTGGTGACGTGAATAAGCGCCTTGCTTTCACCGAATGCGGAATATTAAGGGTCAGATCCGCCACAAGAAAAGCTGGCGCCGCCCTGTGCATGACGTGCTATGAAGGATCATGTGCTCACACCGGCTGCGTCGTCTGCTCAAGCAGCGCTGAATCGAGTGTCAAACGAAATTTTAGAATTCTAGCTGCGCTGCGGTTCTCATTAATTGCGAGGATTTGACGCTTCGCCTGTGCGCTCGATAAGACTTCAAAGCACTAGAAGCGACGCCTTTGACGGCGTCCTATATGGCAGGCCACTTCTCGGTGCCGCAGTGCACGACGCACGCAACGGACCCAGCTGTCAGCCTTCATACCTCCCCGCAGGGTTAAGAAGCTGCGGGAAGATTGAATCCTAAAACTTGGAACTGGTAAGCAGCCATCAGCTACAACACGTGTGTGCAGCCAGCATTTCCGCGAGAAAGATTTCTGCTTCGGCGTGGGGCTGCGATTTTTGGTGATTGAAGGAAAGCGCTCACTTATTCGCTCGTCCGTGCTCAAATGCCCGGCTAACGGCGCTCTTTTCCCGCAAGCTGACCCACATGTTGCCTACATTCATATATCTCCCAAAATTAGGCTGATTCACTCCAAACTTCCAGCTGACCCATCCCAACCACATTTGTTTTCTACGGAGCCGTATGTTCCTGTCAGAAAGGTATCACGCCTTTTCCGTTATGCGCAAGATTATCCTGCCAAAATTGCTGGAAAGTTTGCCGAAGAATGATGCGCATTAGAAATTTGCATTACATTCCCTAGAAATTCATTTTACTCTGCTTTGAAACTACAAGCCAGTTGCTACAATAACTTTTGTCTTTCACTGCGATTCGTCATGCGGGTTTTAACGCGATAGCGTTAAAGAGTTCGTTTGGCAGAAATTTCGGCGTCGGCGTCGTTGGTTGTGAGCGAAAAATCATCATCTTGTCCGTGACCGAAAAATTGAGAGAAAGATGCAAATAAAATAAATAAAAATTTTCGGGTCCCAGTGAGGATCGAACCCGGGTTGTCAGCGTGGCAAGCAGGTGTTCTACCACACAGCCATGCCTCTGCTTGGAAATACTGTGAAAATACCTTCCTCTGCTTGGAAATGCAGCGAAAATAACTTTCATGCTTCGCAAACTCAAGCGTCCTTTATAGGCGTCGCAATATAACATGTGATATCCCAGGAATATTGCGTGGTACAAGCGTACATTGCCATCGGGCGTCAGAATGTGTGACTATCATAACGATTCCATAGTTTAAAGCCAGCCACCCTCCCATTACAAACGGCACACACCTTACTGCGCGTATTCCCTTAACACCACGTAGTGCATAGCAAGCTCGAAAACATTTCCCACATTTGCCGCGCATAATTTCTCGTGGTTTAAAGCATGCTGCCCATTACATAGTATGCACTGCGATTAAAGTACGCACTAGGGACGGGAATCGCTATCGCGTTCACCTCTTAAAGGCGAAGCTTAAGGATCCCCCAATTTTTTTTCTACTGTCGTCGTTTCGAGAACTAGTTCAGCAAACGTTGCTGTGTGATATTTGTTTACGTTCTCGTTCCAAGATACCACATGTTTCGCCTCGTAGACTGCTTCTCCTTTTGACAGCACTCGCGAAGTCTGCAGTCATAAGTGTTAGTTTATGAAAGTTTTGATGCTATATATGCTGGTAAGTTCACTACACTGAAACAGGAGTAGTAGAAATTATGTTAATAAAAGAAGGCACAGCGTATGCTTGTTGTAGGTATATGCGTACGTTGTATACCAACAAGTGGAATGTATTGGATTAGAAAAAGAAGCAGGGGGATATAGCTCGCTGGGGACACCGATAAACATACAATGCGACGTCACCTTGGAAATAATGATAATAAAACGCCCAAGAACTCATAAGAAAAAATTATTCTTTGTGACGGTGCTCAAAAGTCTCTGCAGATGCAAATTCGCTGAACGTTTTAGCAAAAATTTTTTTGAAAACCTTTGATTACGTCCACGCAACGGTTGCTTCTGTATAAAGTTGAATGGTGACACGATGAGGCCGCACGATAGCTAAATTGATACTACATTCTTTTATGCCCTATGTAGCCCACTGTAAGAGCACATGTCACATGGTTCGCCCACAGCACTAGCCTGCCTTGGGGCCTCGTAGCACCCGCACGAGCGCATTCACCCCTGGTCAGGAGGCATGCTCTGACGTGCGAGATCTAGCGCAGGTACCAGGCAGAGAGCGGATAGGTGGCTATGATAACCGGGATAGGCGCGGTTGGGGAGTTCACACCCCGCCCCAAGTGACAACAAAAATTTGTGAAGCGCACCCCGAAATGTTAAGATGGTGTTGCATTTAAGACAAAGATTACTGTTGAGCGAATCTGGGCTCCGTGGCAACTTCAAGAACGTTTGGGCAAGAGGGGTTGACGTATGCTGACCGGACTCCTTCTCTCATCAAAAAACTTTTGAGGAGGCGGCCTGTGAAGCACAACGAAAAATGTGAACAGTTTAAATGGATTAGAGATTAATATGAACATGAAAGCGAGTCAGGCGTCAGCAGAAGTTACAACTACTCCGGGGTTGGAGGAGTAGGGGGGATACGATTCAAGCGGTAGGATTGAATGGGAGCGGAATCTATCCCTGTTGCACAGTCAAAATGAGCATGAAACGTTTAGAAATACGATAAGTCATGTATCAGCACAATACGAAGATATCGCTTTTAATGTATAAAGAAAATAACGAGCGATAGACCTGATACTACATCCCCAATACAACTAAAGAAAAGCATTTCCCCATTGGAGGGTGGAAAGTTGAGGAAGGTAGATATTTGAGCGAGTTGGTGACTAATCATCAAAACGTATGTGCAAAAGCAGCGCACCAAACTGGTCAAGCGGAGAAAGCAGAAGTAAATGGCAAGTGCCCTGCACCACCTCCAGCATCAGAAGCGCGTTGGGAATGACAGGCTGATTAATCAGGTGCAATATGGTCAACCCTTCTGGACTTTCTTTGGCATTTTCCTATCTGTAATTGTATTCTACGGACTGGGTGACTAGTTGTCACCACCCTGTTTAAAGACTGGACATACAGGACATCATTAAATAAATTTTTATGATCTTTAATAACTTTTATTGATGGTAACTGGGAGTAATTAAGATAATAGTTCTGCAGGCCACACCGATGTACATGACACGAACATTCATGGAAAACTTGAGAAACTGCAATGCGACGCCGAATTTTTCTACTCGTGCAACTGCCAACGTTTTACAGCGAAAGCTGTTATGAGATCACAACAAGGGCCGTTTTTGCGTCCGTAGTTGTCCGCCGCCACCGCCACCGCCGCCGGTGTCCGTAACCACTATCGCTCGAAATAAGGAAAAAAACTAAATAAATAAAAACACCGAGGACAGGATGGGAATCGAACCCGGGCCCTCTGCGTGGCAGCCCAGTACTCTACCACTGAGCTACGCCGGTGAAGTGAGACTTTGTGTGTGCGTGCTCTCTCCTCTATCTCTCTCTCTCTATTTCTCCATCTTTAAAACTCCCCCACCCCTTTCCCTAGTGTAGGGTAGCATACCGGTCCTACTAGACTGGTTAACATCCCTGCCTTTCCTTTCCCTCCTCTTCTTTCCTTCCTACGCCGGTGCTTGAAACTGCGTTGCAAACTGATGATATGCAGGCTTATGTCGGGTAAGGAATCGCGTTAACATGTGTAATAAAGTGTTTTAGAACAGTAAAGTAACAACCAGGCGTCACACGATGCGAATTACGTAACTAGTGGGTCGTTCAATGCTCTAACTCATTACAAAAGCCTGAGGCATAATTCTTCATCGTCGTCAGCCACAGCATAAACAAAGTGCACATAATGCGTTACAAGTGTGTAGCGGGTACCATGCTTTTCCGAAGAATGACGAATAATGGCACAGTGGACGCTTCCCCACTACACAAAAGTTATGATGATTTATGTCGTAGTGGGTACCACACAAGTGAGCTTATAGTAGCCCCTTCAGACACGCATTATGATGTACTGTCCGGAAATGTCTAAACTTCGCACAACATAATTCTAAGGCACTCGTTATTACATTCCAAGAAAGAAAATGAAGAAGTATGTTGTTTTTTGCTAGCTTTGCTAATTAATCTTAATTAGCGTATAATTAAATATTTAATTATTCTGCAACCACTCCCGTACAATTTTTACATAAAAAGAAGCTAAGTTAGGCAAAATGCACACGCAGTTCTTTTTTCGCTCTGTTCATTTTGAGCAATGAAAAATAATACTTAAGAAGTTGGTTCTGGAACGCGGCATGTCCACTGACCCGTCAATCATCGTAGTACCTCCACCAAAGTGATCGCCTGCAGTCACATGCAGCACATTGGGGTCAAGTCAAGACACGTTGACTATGTAGAAGGTTCAATTGATCCTATGCGAAATGTATCTTGCCCTTTCTTTCCCACTAGTCCGCGGAACTGGCAAAATAAGTCGCGTCCACATATGTGGACGCTGTGTCTGAAAGGGGTAGTCGCCCCAAAAGTGTTTGAAAAAAGACTCTAGAAAGGCCGCTCTTCCAGCTTTCGCTGTGACTGTGCTGGGCGTTCCGCGCAGGCCTGGCGGTTTTTTCGCCCCAGCGATCCGCGTGGCGTCAGATAAAATGTCGGGCTTTCGTTAAATTAGGGATGTAAGGTCCCGCAGGAAAACAGGTAAAACTAGAATATAAAATTAAATGAGATGAGCCATTTCACTGCGTGAAGGTGGACGACAAGCGAAGCTGTTTTATCAGGCGACACAGATGTCACACAGAATTTCGGCTGAAAGGGTCCTTGCTCCGCTCTTAAGCATGAACTACGACATGTTTACATTGTAATGCAGTATTCAGCAAAAAACAAAAAAAAAAACAAGAAAAAATCCAGCATTGTGGCACGCGCAACTGATGCAGCGGCGCTGGTTATATCCTCCGAGATCGCAGCGAATTGGGTTGTGTTGGGTTCGATTTATCGACCCCGCCCTCTCTAACGAGCAGGCATAAGCAAAATATGTCGTGGCCTAAATGAAATGCCGATAATAGTTAGATGAACAGATTTTCAATCATATATTTTTCTTCATTTCGCAGAATAATTACTTTCAGTTAGCATTCGCCCCCCAGAACACGTTTGGAAATGTTTTAATATTCAAGTGCAATCGCCAGAGCATTGTGTATGCAGAAGACTACTTTTATTGCGTTAGAGTGCCGTAATTATACTGAAGAAACCTGCCGATACAAGTAGGAAATGTCCATGGGATTAAGATGAAATGTCTAAAAATGAGGAAAACCCAGCAGTATCCTGGGTTATCCTAAGATGGAGCACCTGCAACGAACATCGTGCCGATCAATCATCATTGCTCCTCTCAAATGAGAAAGCAAGCATAGAGGTTTAAACCATTATGACAAGGTAAAACACACGAGCACTAGTGCATGCATTGGGGCTGTTTTCATTGTTTGGAGGAAGGATGACAAGCATAACGATGTCGCTGCTTCCATACCATACCAAGGAGCTATCCATCTTTTCAGACAGCATCTAATGACTGAATATGTGATTCTGTCAAGCTATACTGTTCTACAATATATAAACTTTCTTCCAGATTATTTGCTAATCTGGTTGGCGAAAAACAATTTTTTGAACAGTCAGTAGGTGTATTTTCTGTATTCGAAAATATTCGAAAAAATATTCGCTTCCATTCGCTTTTGATTTTCTATATTCGAATTCGCTTCGAAGTTGAAAATTTGTCATTGAGACACCGCTAGGCTTTTCACAATGTGGTCGAAAATTTTCGGAGCCCTCCACTACGGCGTCTCTCATAATCATATCGTGGTTTTGGGACGTTAAACCCTAGATATTATTATTATTATTATTATTATTATTATTATTATTATTATTATTCAATGTACAATAAACAGTCATCGATACCGATTCCTATGAAGGAGGGATGAACCAATGTTTCTTCTTGCCTCCCCTCATGCAATATCCCTGTCGGACACTTGAGGTATGAATAAAGCAATTGTGTGCACATTTTTTTCCCGCCTAAAGGAAACATATCGCCAAATATGAAAATACCTCGTGATGCAACTGCACCACGCATCAGGAAGCAGCGCACTCAGACAAGCTCATTGTGATTGTGTCATTATCAAACACAAATTGCTAAACGGACAAAAAAAAATGGTCACGCGAGTACTTTATCTGCCGCGCGCCGCTGATAGCAACACATCGCTTTCGTCTTACAAGGCCAGGCCATGGAGGAACTACGCTCCGGCTGGGTTACCGATTGTATATGTTGGCTGTCAGATATGGATAATGACAGTAGCGTACAATCGAAAAGATGGAACCTTCGCAAAATTGTGACACATGCTGTTGGCGCTCGTCCCATATGAGTGTCAAGATAAAGGAACACTGTCTCTGGACAAAAGGCAAAGCGGTTGCTTGGAGGAAGCATATTTGAGGGCTCTGCTTTCTTATGGGGCAGAGCGTAGTCATGTTTAGGTTTATACATTCCGCGGGCCTCACTTCTCAGCCAGGAAAAATTACGGCTTCAATAGTATCTTGCTGAAAATGTCGCAGTAAGATGTCGACATGCGGCTCATTGGCCTTTTGGTTATTGGTTGTGCACCTGCTCGAGTTGCTAACTCTAGTAAAATTGATAATGAAACCTGATAAACGAAAAAGTACCAGTGTGTACTCCAAAGTACTAGGAAATATATGCACCGCGTCTTCTTCGCTTAACAGTGTTCTTCTGTTTTTTTTTTTTTGTAAACCTTGATGCTTGATAGCTGGGACCCTCTGTGATAGATAGATAGATAGATAGATAGATAGATAGATAGATAGATAGATAGATAGATAGATAGATAGATAGATAGATAGATAGATAGATAGATAGATAGATAGATAGATTTCATTGAATGTTAGAGAATGTTAATTTTTTACGCATTTTTGTACCTGTCATAACTCATATCGCTGCGATAAAGTTTTGTAAGTGCCTATTATGCCCGGTTTTCTAAACCAAGTCGTCTAACTAACGCATCCGCCAACATGTCTAACAACGTGGCTCCATCGACCTTTTCGGATGATCGATTTCTCATCACTACCGTGATAAGTGCAATACGTGTATTGCCGCATCTACAGCAACGCAGGGGTACAAGAGACAATCAGGACTAAAACCTAATATATCACAAAAAATAGCACTTCTACGAGGTTCATTCTTTTATGCCCATTGAAGGCATAATTGCTTATGCAATAATCTATTCATAGGATTGCGTCTAATGAAGTAGGAATAGTCCTGTAACTCCGATTTCCGCGCTCACCGCCTAATTCATTTGCCATTGCGGTGCTAGTCATGTGCACTCCTCGAGGTCGGTACGAGTATGGGGGGCCAACGAGAACATCTCAAGGCCGTTCGCCCGCGCAACGCAAGCGCATAACGGTAACACGCTTTTGCTCCTAGTCTTGAAATCGGTCCGTCACAAGCTAGTTCTCAGAAAGCAGCAATGAATTAATGTTATACGTGTGTCGGCTTTGTTGTGCATGCACCGTAATGCTAAGGGTCTAAGTATTTTAGGTAATGTTTCCGCAATTACTTTTAAACTGCACCCGAACGGCGACTGCGCCCAATTTACAATGCCAAATACCAATTGCGCGTTGGCCTTTTCGTTCGTGTTGACACCTTGAGCATGGAGCGTAGAAGGGGATTGGTCTAATTGGCCCATCGCGCAACAATGCTCTGAAGCTATACGCTATATTTTCTTCGCTGCTGCGTCCCCGACAGTGCAGATCTGAAGGCTCAGATTTCAAATCAGTGTATGCGTCTATATACCACGGAAACGTCACCGCCACGGCTTCGAAACAAACCAGCCACCTAATTCTCGTCAGCGAAGATGCATAGCCACTGCAACACGGCGGCAACGAGCTCTTGCATTCCAGAATGAGTAAGTAAACTCACCAGAACTAATAAATCTACTTCGTTCATTGTAAAAAGACCAGGGAAACTACAGGCAGTTCGCGGTCTTGCTTACTAAGCGCTTATGCTGCACAAATGACGAAACGTTTAAAGCTCCTTGGATGCTCCTAACATGATCTCTTATCACTTTTCATTCATTCAACCTTCTCCGGTATACTTGATGCCTTTGACGAGGCATCTCTAACAGCTTCTGCGGTTTTACGCATCGCTCTGCGCTGGGCTGTGAAGGCAGTAATGAGTCGCATGCCGAGGCTCCAAGCGTAGCCTCGGCATGATCACAAATTTCCGCCCCAGGGCTGCTCGTGAGAGCCACTTATCGATGGCTTGTTCGGGAGCGAAAGGCGTTACAGAAAGCGAATCCATACCTCTGATAGAAGTAGCCAACTCATTATACACACCAATGAAACATTGAGAACTCAAGTGGCACAAGTACGGTGGATGCTTACCAGGCAGTGTATGCTTGGTAACTTCGGTATCCTGGTTTTCTGGTGTGAATTGTGTCCGGCCGAGCGGCTGAGTGACGGATGGGTGGACGACGGCATTCATAAATAGACGCCATGCCCTTTTGTGACGTCACTGAAGACCCCTTCTCCTCGCCCGTTATCGCGTCGCCGAGATCACCGTGTTTCTTCCTCAGCAAGCGCTGTCTCATTAGGTGGAGCCTCTTCTCAGCGAGCTCTTTCCCTCCTCAGTACGTTGCCCCGGCAATACTACCGCGATTCACGCATGTGATCGCATCGCGGCATTTACGCGTATATGATCGTCCGGGGCTGGCTTATACGGTCGTGACACCGCACAGTGGGGGGTGCTATTCTTCGTACGGCGGAAAAAACACCAGCGCTAAGCCGAAAAAAAAAAAAGAACGAAAGAAACCTGCGGGTCGCTGCAGTGCCGACGAAACACGAAAGCATTTGCTTTTAGGGCGGGTCCAATAACATTTTACAGCCTGCTATCTTTCTAGACGGTCAGTCCGGACGCCGTCGGTGATAACGAAGGGCGCTCGAATCCGTTTTCTACTGACCGTGGTCGTTTTGCTCTCAAGCGTCCACGTGTACGCGCTCGAGGGGCGTCAAGCGGAATGCCACCGCTTAAATTGCGACAAGGCATGCAAGCGAACGGACGCGTCCCCGTCGTCCCTTCCGCAAACTGCGTGCTTCCTCTCCTAGACAAGGCAGAAGGCCTCGGGGGCTTTGAAGCCAGGTTTGATATGCAACAGTGAGCCGCCAGTGCCAAAGCAATGAAAGCGACCGCCACGTACTGTAAGCGTCAGATGAAACACGAACAGCGGCAAGCATTCTCAATGGTATTGTGCGCGCCATCCAGTTATCACAGGCGAGCATATATGTGCAGTGATGGCGAACCAGATACGCGCGCCTGTCCCCTGGTGATAACTGGACGGCGTGCACTATACCACTGCGAATGCTTACCGCTGTTCGGGTTTCATTTGACGTCCATAGTACAAGGGACGGTCTAAATAACCACTATACTTATGATTGGCCCGAAAGTATAAAAAACGCCGAACGACCGTGGGCAGCAAGGACAATTAACAGAGTTCATCCTTGGGCAGGCAGAACTGCTTCAACACAAGAAATGGTTCAATGGCAGCGACGGAGAGCTTTTCGCCTGCAAGACGGCCGGGTATCGAATAAAAAGAAGTGAGATAAGCTAAAGCGCAGTAGAGGGGGATTATGTGAGTGCATACTGAGTGTTTGTGTAAACTTCAGGAGGCTGATTGCCGCAGTTGGGACGGTTGTTTCATTCATAGTAACAGTGTGCGCGTCAAAAAGACGCTGCGCACGGGATGTTATTGATACAGATCCTTTCAAGCAGGACACATATTGGGCACAACATTTGCTCGTTAAAAAAAATCGGCAGATCCAACATACCATGGGAATCGATGTCAACAAGACGGCCAATCGATGTCATGCGAAGCATGCGGAGAGAAGGTGACTGTGCTGTAATTTTTGTTGAGAGAAACGTTACGAAATAGCTCTAAACATATGTACACATGTCATACTTACAGACATGTATGTTGAACAGTCGCGTATGTTTTATATAACCAATTGTTTACACTTGCTTAACGATGCGAAGAGCAACAGGCGTATTACCAACACCAGAAGCTGTAAGGCTGAAATGTAGCGCTTGTGCTTGCGAGGTTGGTAGCCCAGGATACTGCTACATCGACAAACTTCAGTGGATGGCGCTTATGTACAGTTGACGCTAACCCGACGTGACGCCTGTACCATTCGAGCACGTATTTAATGTTTATAAAATTAGATGGGCAGCACTGAAACCACTATTGACGTTTCACCAACGTTACGCCAGCATAGGGTATTTTTTCCAAAGGAGTTCCGAGACCTGGCGTGGCTCCGAGGTGGAACACTTGATTGCCACGCATAATGCTTGGGTTCGATTCCTGCTGGGACCCTGTTTATTATTCTTTGCATTCGTCGGGCCAACGCTGCCGATGTCGGTTTTTCTTAACACCCTCGCCTTTAAATTACCAATGTCTGTGCCTCGCCGTTCCTCGGTAGATATGAATTGTCAAACACCTGTGGCGCATACCCGCATACCGCGGCCCGGTGGTATACGGGTATGTGCCACATGTGTCTGGAGGAAAGGGTTTGACTTCGTACGCGACGGGATTTTCACACTATTCATGTCATGACCAGACAGTCATAATCGTCAAACCCTCCTACCCTCTCATACCAATTCTGGTCTACCCCAAGTTAAGGAGGTGATCACGAGAGCACCCAGACGTAGGCGGCTAGATAGATAGATAAGTAGATAGAAACGCAAAAGTGTCTGCAGTACGCAAAGAAATGCTTCGCATTTAAAAAAGAAATACATAAGTGAATACACGCATGCATATGGATTGTCGCTGTATTCGCTATGCAGTGTGAGCATATGTTGCCTAAATACTCCAAATTAAGGAAAATAAGAAAATCCGGAAAAACGCCCTTTATACTCAATGTGGGCATAGCTCATGGTCGAACCCACTTATAACGATACCGGTTTTAACAGTATATCGCTTATAACAATGAGAAGCTGCTGCACCGTCAACTGTTGTATGTTTTCTATGGTGAAATAACCCGCTTACAGCAATGCCCGCATGCCTCTTTATCGGTTATAACAATGAATTCTGGCTGTTGGGTGTTCGTGCCGAAAGGCAATGAAACCCGAAATCCGTGAAAAGAGAGAAGAAAACAAGAAATTCAAGCTGCTGAAACCAGCCTTCAACCCCTAACGTCCCCCCAGCGCCCCTTTGGAGTCACATTATGCTTCAGCGCATAGCGCTGTGGCATGGCGGCAAAGCTGACTTTTCAAGTCCGCTACTGCGTGGGAGTGGCAGTGGCTTCTGTTAATGCACTTTCGGACATGCAGTTTGCGTAAAAGTTTGCCACTTTTTATAGTTTAAGCGTCCGGAAATTCAGCGTTGCTCTACAGGGCTTATGGCGGTCCCGTGAAAGTGTTCGAATTTTCAAATATGTGCGAAAAATCAGCAGCTTTGTCATCGTTTATCACTGATGTTTGTTGGCATATACCACCGGATATTAAAATTTCCTCGCAACATCCTGGCGTCCCCCATTTTGCTTTTTTTTAGTGCACCTCGTTTATAGCAGTTATCGGTTAAAACAATGAAATTTTGATGGCACTTGAGTACTGTTATAAGTGGGTTCGACTGTACATGAACATGCAGGCATAAGCGCGGTGGCCACACAACAGACCCATGCAAGCAGTTGAGTTGTGTGCAGGCCGATGTGGATTAGACAAAAGAGAAGCCGCCGGGATCTTTATTTTTGCCTGCAAACCAGAGTGTTCTGTGATGTACTCAGGCTTTGAGGGTGGACGGCTGCAACATATTAATCTCAGTCGCATGATACCTTACACGAAGACTGTAGTTTTCGGATGATCCAGCAATCAGAAAACGTGCGTAGACCATCATGCAAACAGGAAGCTGTAACGTTGATTGAGCCGTAACTGCTTAATGCAAGCTTTGTGTGCTTGTTTAATATTTGTCAGAAGAAAAACGATTAATATGTGATATGAATCGCCACTCGCAACAATCCATTATTCATGATACCAGTCGTTTTGCGGATCAAGGGACAATTATGATCAAATAGCGCCAAGCAGTGGTGCGCAGTGTTCGATGATGCTACGACGAGGGGAACCTTAGACATGGCAGTGTATAGGCCTCTAATATTCGCTATAAAATGTTGGATATGTAATTAAAGATTATTGCCACAGGCGCTTCCAATGACACTTTAGCTCTTTACGCACGAAGCGCTTCAAATTTATCGCGGGGACAATTCACTTGTAGCTACTGATGTGGTAATTTCACCTGCAAAAGTGGGGCCCTTAATATAGCTATACCGCAGCACCCAGAGTACGGTGACCTTATCCTGTCGCGTACGTATACGTACGCGACAGGATTGTCACCTTATTCATGTCTTGATCCAAACAGTCGTATTCGTCAGACCCTCTTACCCCCTATACCAGGGTTGCCAACCGTAGGGTAATTACCCTACTTGTAGGGTATTTTCTGTACTTTTCGGCCAGCGTAGGGTAGTAGGGCGGTAATACGATTAACTTATCAGAGGTAGGGCAATTTCAACATTTTGCTCGTCACTGATCTGCGAAAAATGTCCGAGGTTGACATGACATATGCGAGGGTTACATTCCTGTAAGGGGGGCCAGTACAGAATATATATATATATATATATATATATATATATATATATATATATATATATATATATATATATATATATATATATATATGCAAAATATCGATTACTGCAGAAGATACAACAACATTGTGCTAGCATCGTTTTTTTTTCTCATGGGTGATTTTTTCCCTCTCTGTCGTCTCCGATTTGTTCATTGCGTGGAGGGGCATTGAAATTTTTGCGACGGTGGTCGGCTGCAGTTATTAAGGCGAAATCCTTAGACGCCACAAAAAGTGATTGTCGACGTCACCGCAAGTGTTGCAAAAAAATTATCGTGATATATGACGTCATCGTGGCGTCACATATCGCGAGAATGTTTATGTCATCCTGAAGTCTTTGTGACGTCGCTGTGACATCACAGTATGACTTCAGACGATGACGTCATCACATCACATCGTCGCATGGTCTTAGGAAGGCCACTCCCGGGGGGCAATGCAAAACCACGGAGGCAATTCAAAACCAGTCGGTCAATACAAGCGACTGAGAAGAAGAAAAAGAAAATGACTTTTCGCCTTCCAGCCATCTCAGGTGAATGCATCAGGGACCATGCGAGTTTCTTTGATGACGGTGGACGGATGATTGAAATAGAGTCCCTTTTATAACGGGGCTGTGACCTGCGCTCCGTCAAGCTCAAGATTTTGTTGTTACTATTTTTATTATTATTTTTATTATTAAATAACGGCCTAATCATTTCCAGCTGAATTAATGGTCTCTTCTTATAAAACAACCGTATAAAATCACAGCCCACTTTCGGCGCTGTATCGCAGAATAACCTTAGTTTCCCTGTTTTTTTTTTCTGCTTTACGCCCACTTTTCCGCCACAAATCCTGCAGTCGCCATTTACTTTTTTCTATCGCCGACCTGTTTACCTTTCCAATGCTGTCCCTGAAACCCAAGGCTTCATGTAGGTTAGCGCGGTAACATACACCCCAGTGTATATTTCCACATTCAATTCAAACATGCTCTGTTGTTATCTTACCTTCCGCTGGCAGGTACAGTTAAGAAGAGATTTTTCCTTCGTTTACCTTATCTCGATTTCTAAATACGCGTTCTAAGAGAACCCGGCCTCCGTTCTTACATCAAAGCGCTTTTCCCTGTCATAAAATGCATCCGTGCGTATTTCATCTTTACCCTTTGTGTAGTTATTCAACTGATTTCCTTTCCAACGCTGCCATTCCTACTTTACCCTTGTAGTGATTGACGTGCGCGAGTGTGTTTAAAGTGCCCGCCATGGCAAGCTGGAACGGAAGAAGACGAAGACGAGACTTGCACGAGCGAGGGAACAAGAAAGGATAAAGAAGAGCATACGCCAATCGGAGAAAGCCACGGGATGCGCGAGGACGAGAAGGCAAAGCGCGGTGGCAAGAGGGGACACGAGAGAAGCTGCGAAGAAGACGGGCCACGTTCCTCGGCGGTCGGGTTCCGGACCCGAGCCTTGGCGACAACCTGAGCCCGCGGCGACCTGCCCGTACGAGCAGGCCATGGTGACGCCCCTCTGACGGAGTCCTGCTGCGTGGTGTCCTGTGCCCGTGGACACGCTGAGCTGTCGAGCTTCCCATTCCTCAAACCACGCTCTCAACTCCGCGCCTTCCAAACCCGTGCTCATTGCCAACTCCATTAACTCCGCCATGCTAATCTTTCCTGACTTGTCGTCAGCCTCACTCAAGTGATACAAATAGCCGCGTCCTGTCGCGGACGCCAATGTTACGTTGTTATGGTGTTTTTACAACGTGCAGGTTCTTAATCAATGGGTGTCCGAAGAGACGTCTCGGACACCCATTGATTAAGAACCTGCACGTTGTTGAAAACACCCTAACAACGTAACAACCCTACAGAACTTTTTTTTCTTCTGCATCTATGACGTTTCGATTAAAGCTCCTTGCAACCATGTCGCTTACACTGCCAGCAATATACTTGCTGATGAGTCTCCCATCTTTTTCCAAACTTTGAGTCGACGCTCTTCCCATACGAATACCGGAACTTTTTTCCTCGCATTTGCCGTTTTTCATGCTCCTTAATCTCTCTACGAAACTAATTTTCAAACCACCGAAGTCGCTACCGGACTCCAGCATCTCTATACGTCTGCACGTCTGTACGTTACCATTGTTACACGGCGCTATTTTAGGTGTATGGTAAAACGTAGGGTAATAAAAAAATGTTGCATAGGGTAAAGTAGGGTAATTTTGACCTTGGCGTAGGGTATTTTCTGAAAATCGGTTGACAACACTGCCCTATGCCAATTTTGGTCTACATCGCCTTAAGGAGGCCATCACGAGAGCACCCAGATGTAGATAGATAGATAGATAGATAGATAGATAGATAGATAGATAGATAGATAGATAGATAGATAGATAGATAGATAGATAGATAGATAGATAGATAGATAGATAGATAGAAAGAAAGAAAGAAAGAAAGAAAGAAAGAAAGAAAGAAAGAAAGAAAGAAAGAAAGAAGGAAAAATAAAGAAACAATCAAAGTGCCTGGGGTTCGCTAAGAAATCCCTCGCATTTCAAACAAACCATACTCTGAGGCCACTGTCATTAAACCTGAAGCATGGGGAAAACATTAGTTGCAGACATGCAGGAAACATTGTCCGTAATTGAGAATGAAAAAGGATTGTGGAAATAATTCGAAAAAAAGAAGATAGTACGCTGTCAGGAATCTTGTGAATCTAGATGCGCAAGTCGAGGTTTTGCTATCAAAGGTCGACGACTTGGAAAATAGAAGCAGGCGAAATAACCTAGTTATTTATAAACTATTTGAGGCCTCTGTTGAAGATATTAAGGGGGGGGTGCGGTGCGAAAAAAAAACCGATTTTCGAAAAAAAAACAGCATTTTCAAATTTGAGTTCTTTTGGATTGCTGGTTCATTTAAGAACATGCTGAGAATAATAATAATGATAATAATAATAATATTAATAATAATAAATTTTATTATTATTATTATTATTATTATTATTATTATTATTATTATTATTATTATTATTATTATTATTATTATTATTATTATTATTCGTTTTAACGTCACAGAATCACCATACGATAATGAGAGACGCCGTAGTGGAGGGCTCCGGAAATTTTGACCACCTGGGATTTTTTAACGTGCACATAAATCTAAGTACACGGGCCTGAAGTATTTTCGCCTCCATCGAAAATGTGGCCGCTGCGGCCGGGATTCGATACTGTGACCTGCGGGTAAGAAACATGCTCACCAAGTTTGGTTATTACCTGTGCTGCATGTGTTCCACATGCTGCAGACTCCTGCGCTTCCACTGTACTCAAGTGCCGCAATTGCCTCGGGTGCCACGACGCTTCGTCAAATGATTGCCCCAAGATAAAGAAGGAAAAGAAGATCCTTAAGAGCAGATGGTGCGAGACCGTTCGACGCGTCGGGAAGCTGTTTCTATCATCAGAATGCGGCGCTCCCGACGCCGTAGCGGTTCAAGGGACTCTGTGAAGCGTAGTTCACAGGTGACACCTCCTCCTCTGCTTGCTAGATCAGATGCGTCCGAGTCGATGTCCGAGGACAAGACCACACAAGAACACATGAACGCTGAAGTATGGCCGGCATTACCAAAGCTGCAGCCAGAGCCACAGCCAGAATCACAACCACAGCCAAAGCCACAGCACCATCCACAGCGACTCGAACGGTCACAGCAGACATTGACCGAGTCAAGGACAGCGCTGGTTCCCCACGACTTGCCTGAAAACGACCAGGACATTCCTACGATGCTTCGCTCCCTTCTGGACACCATATTTACGCTTTTGAATAAGCTAAATACTCCGACAGCCCGAACTGCCGTGACACCGCTGGAGGTTCTTAATCCGGTGTTTTCAGCGATTCAATAATCTCCGCGGCTCACCCACGGCCCTCTCAAAGGAGGTGATTTCCCAAGAATGTCAGAACGCTGAAGTCATGTAGGTCATAGAAGCTCCGGTCTCAGTGACTGACTGTACTCCTTTGTGCGTGCATTGCTCTCCTTTTTCTATCTCTTCTCTTTTTAATCCCCGTTCCCTTATCCCCGGTGCAGGGTAGCAAACCGGACGCTCGTCTGGTTAACCTCCCTGCCTTTCCACTTCTTCATTTCTCTCTCTCTCTCTGTGCAGCAGAAGATAATTAAATGAATTCTTCTCACGAGACGGTGGCGCGCATTTGCTGCCGAAAACGTCTTTGAAACGCCCTTTTCATGACGCAGCTGCAAAGCGGGCGAGTAATCGAACGCGAATTGAATGCCCGCTTGCATTGCTCGCATTTGGTAGTGGAATACTTCTGTCGAGAGTAGAACAGAGGATAAACAAATAAATTTAAAAAAGGTACATTTTTATCCCCGGCGACAGCAGAGTGGCTGGTAAACTGGAACTGAAGCTCGAATGGGCGGAAACGTATCACGCGACCATCCGCCGCTGCTTTCGCGCCAATTCTGAGTTACTCCTGCTGTGTCTGTGTGCACTCGGCTTATATGTTCTTTTTCCAGGGAGTTCATTGCGATCAGCGGGTGGTCCCTTTTGTGACCAACACGTGTTGTGAAAAACATTCACAGCTCGAAAGCTGCAAGAAATTGAAGACGACTGCATGAAACTGTCACAGAACAGCGTCGTGTTGATGAGTAAGGCCGTATTTATACATCAGGTTGGTTTGATAAATGCTTTTCGATCGTAAAAATAAGCAGCACGTTGTAAAATCTTTAGACTCGTTTTTCTCAGTTCGCACTTTCGGGCTGTCATTTTCAAAGTGCTTCGCTAAGAGCTGCTTACAAGGTTGTTTCTAGATTTAGAATTCTATCAGGAACAAAGGAAGGTACTTTTGCGATCCTTAAGTATTTTTTAACACGCAAAAAAATTCACATGTCTCACACGCGGTGACAAGGCAAAAAATAATCTTCGCTTTTCGAGCGATGACATTTTTACAGAAATGTCCTAAAATATACGTGACTGGCCTTATCCTGAACCACAAACCATCTAGAAGGCATATAATAATAAATAACCCTTACATTTTCATTATTTTTGAAATGATAGTTTTCCTTGTCATACCTAATTTATGATTATAACAGCTATCAGTTTTTTTGTATTCATGATAGCGTTCTGAAAATTGGAATATGTCCCAATATCTAGAAGACGAGTTATCCCGGAAAGAGTGATCAGCATTAATGGAGCAGTTGAAAAGTTGACTTTCAGCCCCGCAACCCCCTTTAAACCCGCAAAGGAAAAGTGGCAGACGATATACTTGAAAATATTCTAGGATTACAAATTACTTTAAATGAACAAGTTCACAGAAGCGGCCATAAGCAAAGCAATAGGACAGACTGTGATCTAGAGCTGTGCGCCGCCGCGCCGCCGCCGCCGCCGCCGCCTGTTTTTACTCACGCCGCTCGCGCCGCCGCCGAGATTCCGAAAGTGACCACGCCGCCGCCGCCGCCGCCGCTCAATATTTGCGGCGTGCCGCCGTTAGTCCTTTATTTTAACCCGAATGGGGAATCTGGGCATAAAGTACGTCACTGGGGGGAGCTCTTTTTTGATGTGTCCATGTAATGGACTCTCCATTTCAGCCGCCGCTCATTGGTGGGAGCACGACCAGCAGCGCGGCCTCTCTTTCCGGCTATCGTCTTCAACGCCATTTTGACGCCACCAAGTTTTCATAACTCTCGACTGAAATTAAAGTAACGGAATGCGCTTAAACCATAGAGGGAAAAAAAAGGAGTGAGCCGGCCTAGCATCTGTAAGCCAACCTCCTCTGAATCCGCTTCCTCTTCAGGCTTGTGTCACAATTCCCATCATGCTCTTGGTTTCCTTTTTCTTGTTGAACAGATGGGTCAAAAACGAAAATTCGCGAGCATGCGCGTCTCATGTCCACAAACAAACCTTCGTTGACGCCACTCCCCCCTCGTGCTCCATGCTCTGATAATAGTTCCCAGCATGCTCCTGATTTTTTATTTTATTTTAATTATTTATTATTTATTTATTTATTATTATTTTTTTTTATTTGTGGCTGGACAGTTCTCGATGTGTACCCATAGTGGACTATCCATTTCGGCCGCAAGCTGATTGGCTGGAGTTCGGCGCTGATCTCGCCTACTGTTTCCGGTTCTTCTTCCGCAACGTCAATTTGATGTTACGAAGCTTTCACAACTTTTGTCACTAATGAAGGAACGGAATGCGCTTCAACGCAACGAACGCAGCCCCCAGAGATCCACTTTTGGGCGTACATCTCGGAGGCCGTGCACAAATTCTGATCGCGTAGAGAGAGCGAGATGCAAGGAAAGGCAGGGAGATTAACCAGACGCACGTCCGGTTTGCTACCCTGCAGTGGGGGAAGGGATAAAGGTGCGCAAGCCATCGAATCAGGTTTAACCCTTCGCGACCGTAAGAAAAAAAAACTTGCCAAAACGACCGAAAAATTTTTTCGCTCACTCTGTAGAGCTTTTTTTTTCTGAATCAATTGGTACGATTATTTTAATGAAATAACGTTTTTTTTTTAATTTTTCTAATAGCGTACAAAAATACCGCATGCGCGGTATCAGAGGCGGCAACGAAATGAAACGTGAGACACGGGAGAAGGAGGAAGAATAAACTCTATTGAAAAAAAATTTACACCATCTTTCCAAAGGGAACCCTGATGGGATGCGAAGCAGCAGCGTTGCGCACGGGTGGCGTCACGGGTTGAACGGCGCTAGCGCGGGTGCTGCGGTGAGCGCTGGAAGATTCGTTTGAAACGATGGCTGGCGTAGGTCTTGTCGTTGCGCGTCAGGCGGCAGCTGCGGGCGCTGCGGCGAGCGCGCGGCAGGCGAGGGAGAGAGAGACGTCAGCGCGCACGGCGAGGGGAGCGTGATGTCAACGCACAGCTGCGGCGTGACCTACTTGGCACCGCTCCAAAACCTGCGGCGAGGGGAGCGCGTTGCGGCGCATTCTTACGGACGCACGGAGGGACAGCGTTACACAGGCTAATCAAAGAGCTGCTTCGCATCTAAAACATGGAGAAGTGGGACCATCTTGCATCGACAAGCACGGCTACAGCGGATACAGGCGTCATTGGTTCCGCATGGAACCAATTTTTAAATGCGAATGCATTTCATAGTCGGGCTATGTCAGGCATCCGGCGTTGTGCAGCGTTGGCGTTGTGCGGCGTTGGCGTTGTCCGCGGCAGGTGTTTTCTCTCCGCTCTGAGTGGAGAGGAGGAGCGCGCTCTGACGCGTGAGGGCGCTCGCATCGCGGGAGCTCGGCGGAACTATATATGAAAAAAAAGAGAGTGAGTGGAGAGGGAGGAGCTCGCTCTGACGCGTGAGGGCGCTCGCATCGCGGGAGCTCGGCGGAGCTATATATGAAAAAAAAATAAAGAAAAAGAGAACTAAAAAAAAACAAAAAAAAAGAAAAAAGAAAACAAAAACGCGCTGCGCCGTGCTCCCGACCGGGCTGCAGAAATTAGGCGCCTTTTCCTTCTTCGAACCACAACCACCATATATAAATGGAGTGAAGCGCGCGCGAAATGCATTCGCATTTCCTCACGATTTCCTTCGGGGAGGTGGCGGCATTTTTTGTTGAAGACGAGTATAGTGCACTCTAAAAAATGATCGAGTAAAAATGGTGTCTTTTTGTTCCACAAAAATAATCGTCATCTGGCTTGCTTGCGCTTCCTTTCTTGAAAACTCGGCGCTGGCCACTTTCCTATCAAGAATGCCATATCACGCTGATAACGCGCATGTCGTTACTAACCTGAAGCTGCCGAGCGCGCAACGATAATGCAAGCAAAAGAACGCAAGATAGATGACGATTATTTTGTGGGACAAAAAGACACCCTTTTTACTCGATTATTTCATAGAGTGTGGCCATCGGTCCTACTTTCAGAAAATCTCATGATGACTACATTCGTCAATGGTAGCGAAAGGGTTAATGCGGCCGCCCGTCTAGTGCACCTGTGAAGCTGGGTACGCATTCTCTGCATCGTTTTCAGACATCTGGGACACTCTCAGATGCAAGTTCAGACTTTAGAAGTTCCTGTTTCTGTAAATTTCGTCCACTTTCTTCTTACGCTGGGAATGTGCTGGCAGGTACGGTCCATCGACGTGGTCAAGAGCAAACATACCGGCTCACCTTTTGAGTAAGCGAATGCGCTCTGCCGAAATGGTCTGTGGACATCTTTAGATAGACACATCGTGAATAGCTCCCCGGAAGTTGTATTTTTCTCTCCTCCAGAAGTCTCAATAGTATTGCCCGACCTCAACGCTGCGGCGTCCTACAGCCTTATAGGGTGACGACCCAACTCTCTAGATAGCATATTCGTGGAGTCTTGGGCCTACTACTACATTGTACATAGATAAATAAAAAGATAAGTAATATATATTCATGGGTTAACGCAACTTTTAAATGCGAAGCATTTCTTAGCGAACTTCGACGACTTTGAGCGTATCTATCTAGCTAGCTATCTAGCCGCCTATGACTTTGTGCTCTCCTGTCCATATCGTTAATGGCATGTATACCAAATTTGGTATGGCATAACATAACTGTATGACGAACATAAATAGCTGGTCATATCATGAAAATCATGAATAACTTGTCATGAAAAGTATGATTTACATGCCACGCTCATGGCGCGCTCGCGGCCGTTTCGTTAGCTTGATATACACAAAATTTGGGATTGAGTGACGTGACTGTATGACGAACATAAATGACAGGTGGTAATATGCAAATAATGACGTGCATGTCATGAACAACATGATTTACATGCCACGCTCATGGCGCGCTCGCGGCCGTTTCGTTAGCTTGATATACACCAAACTTGGTATTGAGTGACGTGACTGTATGAAGAACATAAATGACAAGTGGTAATATGGAAATCATGACTTGTCATGTGCGACATGACTTTCATGCCACGCTCATGGCGCACTCGCGGCTGTTTCGGTAGCCTGATATACACCAAATTTGGGATTGAGTGACGTGACTGTATGACGAACATAAATGACAGGTGGTAATATGCAAATAATGACGTGCATGTCATGAACAACATGATTTACATGCCACGCTCATGGCGCGCTCGCGGCCGTTTCGTTAGCTTGATATACACCAAACTTGGTATTGAGTGACGTGACTGTATGAAGAACATAAATGACAAGTCGTAATATGGAAATCATGACTTGTCATGTGCGACATGACTTTCATGCCACGCTCATGGCGCACTCGCGGCTGTTTCGGTAGCCTGATATACACCAAATTTGGGATTCAGTGACGTGACTCTATGACGAACATAAATGAACGGTGGTAATATGCAAATAATGACGTGCATGTCATGAACAACATGATTTACATGCCACGCTCATGGCGCGCTCGCGGCCGTTTCGTTAGCTTGATATACACCAAACTTGGTATTGAGTGACGTGACTGTATGAAGAACATAAATGACAAGTGGTAATATGGAAATCATGACTTGTCATGTGCGACATGACTTCCATGCCCCGCTCATGGCGCGCTCGCGGCCGTTTCGTTAGCTTGATATACACCAAATTTGGTATTGAGTGACATGACTGTATAACGAACATAAGTGGCAGGTGGTAATATGAAAATCTTGGCATGCATGTCATCTACAACGCCATTTACGAGCCACGCTCGTGGTGCGCTTGCGTCCAGTTCGCTAGCTTGATATACACCAAAATTGGTATTGCGCGACGTGACTGTATGACGAACATAAATGGCAGGTCCTATATATAAAACATGACATGCAAAATATGTAAAGCATGATATGCTCCTTCCTGGCTGCTTCGCATTACATCGATTCCCGCAGTGAATGGGATCTGCCGGCTTTTTTCCTGGAGCGGCTGTATTCCCATACAACAGCGTTTTTCAGCTTCACGAGATCGGATGAAAAAGAGTTAGCTGCTAGCCTTAGTTGGTTATAACATTAAGACACGTTGCTATCGAATTCACTGCTTCACCCTTTTGGGAAAACAGTGTTTTTTGAAAAATAGAGGGTCAATTTTCTATGTCCACCAACTCTTGAATCTTGAATCAATCCTCCTCTTCCCCCCCCCCCTCCGCGCGCCGAGCCGCCGCCGATCTGATGAACCCCGCGCCGGTGACGCGCCGCCGCCGGAGGAGAAAACACCGGCGCGCCGCCGCCGGCAATTTTGGGTCCGGCGCACAGGTCTACTGTGATCATTAGACTATTTAACTTCACCGAGAAAAATAAAATATTATCCGAGCTGCTTCAAGCTGAAAAACACCTGGATTTCAATATCGGAGCTTCTCTCAAAGAAGAAATGCGACACACGTGCTAAACTATGGCGTTCTGCAGTAAACGACAGAGCAGAAGGGGCGAAAGTATCCTTGACATTTGATAAACTGAAAATAAACGACAAAACGTTTATCCGCAGTGAACACGAGGGTCCAAGGACTGAACAAGAAACAATACCTTCCGCACGTCTTGTCCCGACATCTCATGAGAACACGTGACAACAAAGTGCTAAACATATCAAAGTTTTATCACTAAATGCGCGCAGTGTGGTCAGTACGTTCAGCCCACTGGAATTCACAGCTGCAGCCCATCAACCACACATTATAGTTATCACGGAAGCCTGGCTTCACGAAGGTATCCAGGATTCAGAAGTGCTACCCTCTTGTTATCGGATGATCCGCCCAGACAAAATCGCGTGGCGGAGGAGTGCTTGTTGCAGTTAAAGCGACCATTAAAGTCATACTTCTAGATAGTACACCTGGTCATGAAAGCGCCTCGTGTAAACTCGCCTCTCACGGAAAAAGCATATTTCTGGGTGGAGTGTCATCATCATCATCATCAGCCTGTCTACGCCCACTGCAGGGCAAAGGCCTCTCCCATGTTTCGCCAATCAACCCGGTCCTGTGCTTTCTGCTGGTGCGCACTTCTGGTGCGCATGCGCAGAAGACTGCGGTGAAAAAGTTTCATTCTTTGAGATTCTGTATTAACAGACTTTATGGCATGAGTAATAGGCAATGCTACGCTTAGTTTCTAAAGAAAATGGTAAAACTCATTTTTTTTCACCAGCTTCGTCTCAAGTTGGAGCAGCGCTTTCATTGCTTTCAGATTCTCCAATTATAATGCGCGCACAGCATCTCTCTTCATCAATTTATCTCTCATCAGCTTCATGGAGAGCAAGTGTTCTCTTTCATTAAGCCTCCTCTGCCAGTGACAAGCCAAGCGTTTAGCTTATTTCTCGCTGCAACTTTCATGGAGCTGGATTTCCGGCTCCCACCTGCTAGCTTTTCTCAAGACGCTACCGTCGGCGCAGGGTCTGGTTGGTTCGCCACTCGTGGGGTCGGTACTTGCGCGGGAGCCGGGCGGTGAGCTGCATACTGTATAGTGGTGTCGTTATGGCTTGGTCGGGCTGGAGATCCCCTAGCAAAGCTGTCGATATTGTCTATGTCAGCAGCTGCAATGGTGTTACAGTTGGAGAAATATGTCGATACCGATTTTACCGAGCTTGTTCTTTTTCCATGTCGCTGTTACCAAAGAAATGTGTTCATGTATGCCCCATTGGCACCTTGCTGAATAATACACAGGAGTTTTTCAGCCTTCATAGACCTCCTGCTCAAGTGCTACTTGCGTCAATAAACCGCGTTCCACCGTTATTATTAATAGAGCAATGATACGACTTTTAAACATTTTCGGACTACCGCTCTAAACAAAACCACTGCCGTTGAGAACACTAAAGAGAGTACTGTGGTGTCTGGGAATGCATCGAAGACATTTTAATACAGCTACACTACTAGAACACCTTTCATTTCGATATCGAAGGGGTGGCTTGTCAGTGACGAGTCGCCGCAGTATGACGTCACGGGGAGACGAAAACTCGCGATGTACCAGCAGCTGATTCCATCATCTGGGCGTGGTGCACGTAAACAGCGACGAGTGAATTATCGCTACTGTCCCGATATTGATTTCTGCGATTTAGGCTACATGCAGGACGCAGTTCCCAAACTCAGTAGAACTGTGTTGAATCATGCGTATTGCGGTGGGGCTTGCTTGCTTATGCCCAGCGAAGACCACTTTAAAATCAAAGTAAAGTATTCTTTACGTGTTGTCGGACTCTTGTGTGTGAAGAGCGTTAACACTGCATACCAAGGAAATGCAAATACGTCCCTCTTACGACTTCTCGAAATTGTGTCACACTGTCAGTATTCCTCTAAGTCGAAAGCCTTAGATGCCTCATCAAACGCGAACATCGACCGTCGGCGTCAAAAAAGTGATGAAAAAGATCATCATCACGTGGTAATGTTCCCATATGGTGTCACCATGACATCAGAGATCGCCGGAATTCGTGACGTTATCATGGCGTCACGATGGCGTCACTTAACGCGACGTCGCATGATGACGTCATTACATGACATCGTCGCTTGGCCAGAGGTGGGCCTATCCCGGAGGCAGTGCACACCCAGGCGGCGTGCAGAAAGCTTGCGATGCCACCGGTCCTGGAGGCAGTGTGAAATAACGATAGGTGCAGAATGCTTTCTGAGAGGGACGCAAGGAGGATCGATACGTTGACTGAGAAGGAGGCTTTCACCTTCGGGAGTCATCTTAGGAGAATGCATAAGGGACTCTGCGTTTTTGTTGTAATTATTATATTTTTAAACACTACGACTTCTATTGAGCTGGCGTGCACGCTGGTATTGTTATGTGCTAAGTACGCAGGAACTGGAATGTTTTTTAAGACGCCAGAGCTCTCCCAATTTGTTGGAGAGGAAGCAGGAGAGTTAAAAGCTCGTTTGTTATCTTGACTGATCTCATGTGCTACCTGCACTGGGAAATGTGGATCGGAGTTCCAAAGCCCCGCAAAAGAAAGAAGATATGAGTGTTTCAACAGCCGATCTCTAGGTTTCGTGCCTCAGTCGGATCACTTTCCTTGGACGACGTGACACGACCAAACAAGGGAAGTAGAGTGATCGATGCAGGCTCGTCAACATGAGTGCCGGCCTGTGTCGAAACGGAGTTCGGACGAGTAGCATCGCCGACCAGTGTACAGTAAAAACCGATCGATAAAAGTAATTCCTTATTTGTTCCGTTTTCTCGCACTTTTGGTGCTCCTAATAAAGTTTCTTGTGCACATTTAGAGATGAAACTTCACTTTTGCACTACAGTTTACTCGCAGCGATTGCACACGACGCATATTGGATGATCGAATGATTAAGAATGCGTGCATAAAAACTTTTACCAGGGAGTTCTCTGGAAGGAAAGTCTGCAGCATAACGCCTGGCGTGCACGAAGCCTGACTTGTCGATTCTTGTTGGCAGTCATCCTCGATTTGATTATTTCCTAATTGATGCCCACGTTCTGTTTTGATAGCTACGTGTTGGTCAGCCGGTCAGTTCCTTCGTCCCACCAGCCCCCCTCCATTTTTTTTTATTTCCGCTATGCTCGCCCCCCATCACAGGCTATACTTCCACGAGAAGGCGCTGTGTCTGTATTATTGATTACAGCACGGCCAGCTTCTTCTTTTTTTGCATTCGAGCCAGCCCGCGCTCTGAATTTCTCCACAAATCTAACTACACACACTGACAAAAATCACAATACGAATTTTCTGCAAGCTGATCGGACACACAAAACGACAAAGCCGTGCGTTGACGAGACGTTTCCTGTTAAAACCAGACAATGAAGGCAGTTGTGGCCGCACTAGCGCTTACGGTGACCGCAGGACTCGTCATCACAGCGAATACATTAAGCAGGTAAGCTTGCTGGTGCATCTCTCGTCTTCACTTTTTTCTGCAACTAGCTTAGCTTCTCACGAGCGCTATACAGAATGGCGTTCGCGCAAAAACTGTTCCTTCAAAATGTCCAACGCATGACACGTCCAAATAAAGGCAATATCAGTAGTTTTACGCGCGATAACCACGACAAAATTACAAAGCAAGCCGTACTTGAGGACTCCGGACTAAAGTTGAGCTGCTGGGGTTCTTTAAAAAGCATTAAAGCTAAGTACGCAGGTGTTCTTGCACATCGTTGCCATCGAAAAATCACAGCCGGGAAGCGGTTCCACATCCTCGAGCAGTCGACACTTTACCTGCAGTTCCACCGCGGCTGGTACCCATAAACCCTCTCAGGTAGCACAGAAGGGACTCAAGGTGTTCCCACTAAGTTTATCCGAGACGTTCATAATGTCGTAAGGATAACACGCGTAAGACTCCCGTAATATAGAAGCCGTCGTTTATAACGACCGTTGTTTATAACGAGGTGGGTTTACCTGTTTAAAACAATCTAGAAAGCAACCGTTAAACGTTTTCAGAAAGCTTCTCTTGAGAACGATATGGGGCGGTAGTCCAATAATCGTGTTTGCTAGGATTTCGGGATATGCTCTAACTAAAATTTCGGAATGGCATTAACTAAAAGCTGGTTAGAAACCCACGCTTCGGTCGCCTATGAAAGCCAACACTGTAGCTTGTTTTGGGGAGTCGGCGTAGCATCCCTGGTGGAACTAGCTGGACAGCAAGATTTCGGCACTGAAAAGGAGAATACAAGAGATATGTAAATTTCTGTAAGGCGACAGCCTTGCCCCTTGCGCCACCCCTAAGGTAGCGTCACCTACCCGTACAAATCCGTGATGCATGTTGTTTTTAGTTTTATCGTTTTCTTCAAGCATCGACGAATCTATGGCTTGCTCCTTCTTATTTTTTCTTCTGATATTAACGAAACGGGAAGTATTTCTCTCTGATTACCTTAAAGGGACATTAAAGTGAAGCAATGAAGCGGTTCAGATTGATAAATTGTACTCTGGGAATTCTAATGTCGTATACAGGAAGAATATCGAGGCCCAAGTTTGATTTTTAAATTTCGCGTCTAAAGCTCCGCACGTGACTTCACGAGCTTCAAAGTGTATTTTTTTTTGTATTTTGGTGATGTTCGCCCAACGAAATTTCCTGAAACTTAATATGTTAAGCCTATAGCCCCCTTAGAGGACGATGTACTTCACTTATACTGATTAAGAATTACTTAGGACATAGTAGTAGATACCATCAAAATCAACGACGTCACGACGTCTGGTGCGGTAATATCAAGGTGGCGTCGCTACTCGCATTTTCCTTTTGCGCGTTTCCTTGCTTATCAAGTGTGTTCTCGCGGCAAGCATAGTGATTGTAGAATTCTGAAAAACTAATTTACTAATATGACAAAAATCGTTGTCCTTTTTAGCGTTCCTTAAAGTGCTTCATAGGAAAAGACGTTATGCATTGTCAGGGCCACATTCGGCGTAAACACTCTTCTAAACAAATGCGAAGCGTTTCTTAGCGAACTGCAGGAACTTTTGGCCGTTTCTATCTATCTATCTATCTATCTATCTATCTATCTATCTATCTATCTATCTATCTATCTATCTATCTATCTATCTATCTATCTATCTATCTATCTACGTCTTCGCGCTTTCATGGTCGTCTCTTTAACTTGACACATACCAAACTGTGCATTGGTCGGCATTAGTGTATGATTAGCGAATATCTTGATCCTGCAAAAGTATCAGCACCAGAACCTTACAAAATACAGGAAATTAATAAAAAAAACATTAGAAAATTTTAGGCGTGAAATTAATCAGATTAGTTGGGATTCTGTCTATGAATCAGTTAACGCTAATGAGGCGTATGAAAGATTTATGTGCCTGTTAACAAAAACTTACAATAAGTGCTTTAAATATAAAACAATCAAGGCCCTCAAGAAAGGTCGAAAGGCATGGATGACTCGAGAATGTCTGGAAATGATTGAGAAGAAAAATCTATTGTATGCTAAATTCGTGAAAACAAGATACTCTAACGATCTTTCGGAATTTAAGCGCTACAGAAGTTTTTTAACCAAGCACCTGCGAAAAACTAAAGATGCGTACTATGAAGCTCTCTTCGAGAGAGTTGGCACTCGTGGTGACGCGCTTTGGCGAGAAATAAAGAAGCTTTTTAAATAGTGGTTCCTCTCGAAACCACGTACTTGAGTTAAACATAAATGATAAGACGGTAAAAGGTGAAGAACTGGCTAATAAATTTAACCTGTACTTTACACCGCTTGTGTCATCCTATTCATCTAACACTGCTCGTATTCATAATAATGAATACAGGGACTTCTTAGGTGTCCCAAACATGCGCACTGCATATTTTTTACGAACGACTCCTGAAGAAATATTCTCTGTTTTTATGTCACTAAAGAACACTACTGCCCGGGATATAGATGACCTGCAAATTAAACCTATTAAGGCAGCACTTGATCTTTTGTTACCCGTCCTTAACCATATATTTAATATTTGCTTATCTACGGGAGTCTTCCCAGAAAAAATGAAGCATGCTAGAGTTAGTGTCTTGTACAAATCTGGTGACAGAAATGTTTTTTCTAACTATCGTCCCATCTCTATACTTCCTGTTATATCCAAAGGGCTAGAAAAAATTATATATCAACGTGTTATTTCTTTTTGTGAGAAGCTTTCTATATTATCTTCACATCAATTCGGCTTCAGACGGGGTATGTCCACGGAACTAGCTCTGCTCACACAAAAAGAACTCATACTTACCTCATTCGAAAACAAACTGTTAACTTTGGGTGTTTTTACTGACTATTCTAAAGCATTCGACAGAATTAATCATGAAATAATGTATTCAAAATTACGTCACTACGGTTTTCGCGGAACGCCCCTCGACTTTCTGAAATCCTACTTATCACAGGCGCTGCAACGAACCTTCGTCCCCCCTGATGACGACGACGAAGTGATTCGCGTGTAGAACACTGCTGCCAGTATCTGCGATTTTTTCAAGTTTTTCTGTGGCATTTGTGGAAAATACTGTTTCCGTGACTGCGGAGATGGACGTGGATTCACCTGGGCTCCAACCCAAACCGTGCACTTCGACCGCAGCTGCTCCGAGAAAGCGCGCCGGCCACCCGAGTGATGCCGACAGCGAGGACACGCTGATTTACTCTACGGCCAGCGACGAAAGCTCAGACGAGGGCGACTTCGTGCCTGTGACAAGACGTAAAGCAAAAAGAAGACTACTGATGGCCTCTCCCTCAACAAGCAAGAATACCATGACAACGCGAGAGCCTCCGGTCCACACGATTCTGTTTGTGCCGGTGGCAGCTGCTGATAGTCTTAACCGGCTCAATCGTCAAGCCACGTCTAGGTCTCTTGAGGCCCTCGCCCCGGGACAAATTGTGGATGTGCGGATCAATGGCCGTAAGAATGTCCTCGCCATAGACGTCACTCAACGAAGCGCACTGGATGTTTTGAGCAACGTAAACGTGTTGGAGGACATCAACGTTCGTTCCTACATACCTGATGGCCGCGACTCTACTGCAGGTGTTATTTATGATGTCGACATTTCCATTAGCGAAAGTGACTTCCCGGCTCTCATCAAACCGGTGACAGAAGAACTCATCTTACTGCAGGCCCGTCGTCTTGGTAACTCACGCTGTGTAAAACTCGTGTTCAAAGGAGACAGCCTTCCATCGCAAGTCAAAGTCGGCCATTTTCGACACGCAGTGCGACCCTTTGTACCGAGGCCACTTCAATGCCGGAACTGTTTTAAGATGGGACACGTCAGTGCTGTTTGTACAAACCGTGGCGTGTGCTCGCGATGCTCAGAGTCGCACAGTGCAGACTCTTGCCATGCAGAACTTCGTAAGTGTGGCAATTGTCACGGCCCTCACGATGCATCGTCGAAAGATTGCCCAAGCATGAAAAAGGAGATGCAAGTGTTGAGGCAAATGGTCCGGGACGGCTCAACCCACAGGGAGGCTGCTGCCAAAGTGCGACGCCGGCGTTCTCGTCACCGGAGGCCCTCGAGGAAGCCCGCTGCCGAAGCTAGGACTGCACCTCTTCAAATAATCACCCACACACTACCCCAAGCGTCCAGCAACGCCAGCAACAAACAATCCAAGCAAAGTACGAGCATCATTGGCCCACCTGACGCATGGCCAGCGCTGCCGACGACAGACCCGCCATCTGAGCCACAGCGTCGCTCGTCTACAATCACTTTGGAACGAGAGAGCGGAGATAGTCGAGATAAGGAAGTCGTAGCCATGGTGAAGGCCCTCATGAATACCATTCGTGCGCTCCTCACTAGCATTCCCACTGCGGCTGCTAAGAGTGCACTTCAGATATTGGACGCACTGAACCCGGTGTTATCAAGTCTGGAGAAGCACCATGGCTCCTCCTCTGCAAACCTATCGTAAAGAACTCAAAGGAGCATCGATTTTCCAATGGAATGCACGAGGCCTTAAACCCCGCATTTCTGATATTCGACCATTTGTGTTCAAGAACCAATTTCCTATTATTGTTATTTGCGAGCCACGCCTTCACAATGCGATACGGTTATCCAGCTACGAAGCATTCAAGTCTGCTACCTGCAACGAGCAGAGTAAAGTCATCGTATATA
This sequence comes from Rhipicephalus appendiculatus, assembly GCA_030522465.1. Taxonomy (NCBI): domain Eukaryota; kingdom Metazoa; phylum Arthropoda; class Arachnida; order Ixodida; family Ixodidae; genus Rhipicephalus; species Rhipicephalus appendiculatus. The sequence goes on from JALIZH010006826.1 coordinate 72,916, forward strand.
TCAAGTGCGAGCTTACCTATATCGAGCACTCTGTAACACCTGACGATAACAACCAGTACGTCTGCTTGACAGTAAAACGTAGGGACCTCACTTTCACGCTAGTAGGTGCGTATATATCACCTTCAAGCCGTTTTGACTCTGCAAGACTAAGTGCACTTTTGGCAGCTACACCTGGACCATGGATCATCGCCGGTGATTTCAACGCTCACCACCCACTATGGGGAGGTCAGAAGATAGATCGTCGCGGAAGGCAAGTCTTCTCCTTTATGTCGGATCAGCAGCTGCTCTGTGCAAACGACGGCAGTCCTACGTTTTTACGGGGATCGACATACAGCAGCTGCCTCGACTTGACGTTTGTGTCACGAAGCCTAGGTGATAAGGTGCAGTGGTTTGCAGATTATGAAACTCACGGAAGTGACCACATACCCACCTATTTAAAAATCAAGGGCCTGAGCAAATCAATAAACTGCAACGCTTCGACTCGCATCGATTGGTCAAAGTTCAGGTCAATGACAGATGAGAGGTGTCAGGAAAATGAAGCGCCTCCTCTTGACACCCTCGAGGGTATGATCAGAGATGCAGCTCAAGAAGCTACTTATAATTTTGAACCAACATCAAAATTTTGCGAGTATGAAGCGGAGTTGGAGCGGCTCAGAGCAATCCGTCGCCGTGCCGAACGACGATATAGGCGTACTAAGTCCATTTACGACTTGAGGGAGGCAAGACGTCTGCAGAAGAAGATTCAGCGGCGAATCAAATCACTTCAGTCTTTTCGGTGGAAATCTTTGTGCGAGTCGCTTGATCCCCACAAGCCTTTAACGCAAATATGGAGGATTGTTCGCGGCTTACGAACATCGCCGCATCAACTTCGCCCCTTCAAGTGTCTCGCCCTCCACCAAGGCCGCCCCGAAATTGAAGTAGCAGAAGAATTTTGCGTGAAAGTTGCCGGTCAGGGGTCCACGTCTACCACGCGACACACAGGAAACGCACCAATCTCAAGAGATTCGAGAATGGACAACCTCTTCTCCCTAGAGGAGCTCCAGGCAGCCTTGACAACATGCAATCGATCTTCATCACCTGGTCCAGATGGGATCACGTACATGGCTCTTTGCAACCTCGGTCAAGCTGCTCGACGGGCCCTTCTATCCGTGTACAACGAATCGTGGAGCAGCGGATTGGTCCCTCCCTCATGGAAATCCAGCCGCCTTGTCCCGGTCCTCAAGCCAGGTAAATCTCCTCTGACACTGACCTCCTATCGCCCCATCGCACTTGCCAGTTGTTTCGGGAAAGTGATGGAGAGGATGATATTGACACGCCTAGAGTGGTACATGGAGCACTATGGAATATACCCTGACGCTATGACCGGCTTTCGGCATGGGCGGTCGTCTATAGATAACGTCATTGACCTGGTTTCGTCTGTGCAACATCAAAAAAGCCTGAAACGACTATCTGCGGCGTTGTTTTTGGACGTGAAAGGCGCATACGACAACGTATCACATGAAGCCATTCTGGATGTCTTAGAAAATGTTGGATTGGGTGGTCGTGTATACCAATGGATTGACAGCTATTTGAGGGGCAGAACCTTCTTTGTACAGACTGAGGATGCCACAACAACGCATCATTGTATCAGTCGGGGTGTGCCTCAAGGTGGAGTTCTTAGCCCCACACTTTTTAACCTAGCGCTCCTCGGCCTGGTTGACGCACTCCCACGATCAGTCCATCTATCAATATATGCAGATGACATCTGCATCTGGGCGTCAGGAGTGACACGCGTCCATGTGCGTGCCAGGCTTCAGAGAGCGGCTACACTGACGACAAAGTACCTTCAAGGACGGGGGGCTAGAGCTGTCATCAGAGAAGTTCTCACTTGTTGCCTTCACGCATAAGGCGATGAGCCCGTATGTCATTAAAATCAATGGACACACGATTAACTACGAGAAGACCCATCGCTTTCTGGGAGTCATAATTGATCGCGACCTCTCCTGGAGCCCTCACATCGCCCGCATGAAAACGAAACTCACTATGATCACCCACGTACTAAAGTTTCTTGCTGGAAAATCGTGGGGTGCATCTGTGCGAGCGATGCTGCAACTTTACACTGTTCTGTTCCTCGGTTTTATGCGCTACAGCTTACCTGTGCTTTGCGGGACCCGAAGAACAAACATACGTGTCCTCCAGTCGCTTCAAGCCCAAGCACTGCGAATATGCCTCGGCCTTCCGAGATGTGCATCTACAGCAGCGACAGTTGTCATCGCGCGTGATTATCCAATCACAACATACATCCGCGTCGACGCTTTGAGAATGCACATTAGGCATTTCGCTCGAATTCCAGCGCATCACCTCGCCTCACTTCACACTTCTAGACCCCACTCAGCGTTCAGCGGCACTGTAGCTTTGCATCGCGCACTGCTTCCATCGCACTTCACGCATGCAGCACGGCCGCCGTTACCATTGTGGTGCCTACACCCTCTCAAAGCCCTTCTAACCATTCCTGGCATCCAAAAGAAGAAGCAGACATCGCATCTAGCCCTGAAACAGGCTACCCTACTGTTCCTGCAGGAGAAGCACAGCGGGCGCCTTCACATTTACACGGATGGCTCTGTTTCATCAGCAAGCTCATCAGGGGCGGTAGTTATTCCTGCCAAGTCTGTCACAATCAAATTCAAGACATCGCATTTGACGTCATCGACGGCTGCAGAACTCGCCGCCATCAGTGCAGCGCTAGAGTTTATCGTAGAAGAACCTTCGCAAGCGTGGTCTATCTTTTCGGACTCCAAGGCAGCTCTTCAATGCCTAATGTCACCCCTTCGTCATGGACCTAATGAGCAGTTAGCAGCTGACATAAGGCTTCTTCACCACCATGCAATCGAGAACCAACACAGCATTGCATACCAGTGGATACCAGGTCATTGTGGTATATATGGCAACGACCGCGCAGACGAGGCCGCTCGATCAGCACATGATGCTACCCAATCCACATCCATAGCCATACCGTTCACAAGAACCGATGCAGCCCCAAGGCTTCGTTCGCTGGCACGTGACCTCACACTGGCACAGTGGAACTCTACGGAGTTTACAAATGCTCGGCTACATCACTTGGATCCCGATCTCAAGCTTCGTCTTCCGTCGGGAATATCTCGAGCTGAAGAGACTCTTCTGTGCCGCCTGTGGCTTGGCGTGGCCTTCACAAATGCATACTCCTTTCTTATTGGTATGGCCAGCACCTCTACGTGCAATAACTGCAGCTGTGAAGAAACGATCGCCCATCTTCTGTGTGAGTGCACTCGTTTCAATGCGCCAAGACGAGAACTTACAGAAGCACTAGATAGACTGGATGATCGCCCTTTGTCGGAAGAAAGAATTCTGGGTCCCTGGTCAAGTCCATCCTCAGCCCAGAAAGCTTTGAAAGCATTGTTACGTTTTTTGCGTGCAACTGGTCTGAGCGACAGACTTTAAGACTCTTTCTTCCTTTATTTTTCATTCTCTTCCTGTCTTTTTTCTTTCTTTCTTTTTTTCTAGTAACATCTCTTTTCTATCATCTTTTACTCCCCTTACCCCCTTCCCCAGCACAGGGTAGCCAGCCGGTACAAGAACTGGCTAACCTCCCTGTCCTTCCGCTTGTTTCCCTTCCTCCTCCTCCTCCTACTTATCACAAAGAAAGCAATCTGTAGTTATAAATGATAGCCAATCCTCATTACTAACCATTACGTCAGGTGTGCCTCAGGGCAGCATATTAGGGCCTCTGCCGTTTAATATTTATATTAACGACATAACAAGGATCAGCAACTCTGTAGATATGGTAATTTATGCAGATGACACTAGCATATTTTTTCATGGTAATGATTTGGGTAAGCTTGTAGATACAGCCAATAACATTCTTAAGGACATTTTCATATGGAGTACTGTAAATTCTTTAGTGGTCAACACAACAAAATCCAAAGCTGTGTTGTTCGCACCGATTCAGAAATCTGTGTGTCGTGTTCTGGATATATATCTAGGGCCCGAAAAAATTGAGGTTGTCAAAGAAGTTTCGTCTTTAGGAGTAATTTTTAATGAAAATCTTAACTGGGACCAACACGTTAATAAAGTAACTAGAAATATAGCGAGGACGTGTGGTATCCTCTGTAAATTTCGACACATTCTTCCTGTGAAAATCAAACTTTTACTCTATAACGCATTATTTTCATCTCACATAAACTATTGTAGTTTAGTGTGGGGTGATACAACTAAAGAAAATAGAAACAAAATATTTTTGTTACAGAAAAAAGCAATTCGTCATATTGCAAACGTACGACACGACGCACATACAAGTGATTTATTCAGAGAATTTAACATTTTACCGATCGATCAAATCCACTGCTTTAATCTCATTATGAAATACAGGCATAGCTTGCTATCAAACAACGCTTGTTTTTTAAAACTGTGTAACCTTAGGAAAGCTACACAAACTCATTATAACATTAGACAAAGGCCTTCTTGGTTTGTACCTTATTCGCGAACTAATCATGGTTTAAAAAGACTTGAACACTGTATTCCCGCTTGTTTTAATATGTTTGAAAATAAAAACATTGCTATCTTTAGTATGCCTAAAAATCAACTTAAGAAGCTTCTGATTCAGAATGATAGCGTGTAGTTTAGTTCTTCTACTTACATGGTTAGAGTACTATGAGTAAAGGGAAACGTTGTATAATAATGCTCGTTTGATGGGTTGTCATCTTATGTTGTTACTTTTTTTTTCTTGGAAGTGATACATGTAACCTTTCACCTGTCATTTTCTTTTTTGTTATACCGCTCCCAAACTTACGTTTGTCGCATTTAACGTTGTATATTTTTTATAATTACTTTTGGTATTTGGCAGCCGTTTAGCAAGTGTGCATTTTTGGATGAATACGCTGTATGCTGGTTTTCGCATTACTTGTTCTTTTTCCTTTTTTGTTCTTGATTCATTTTTATGTAAACCTGAAACCCTGATGTAATGAACTTTTTTTTTCTTGGCTGAAGTTTTGCAGATCAATGCCCGAATGTTTTCATATCTGTGCTCTGCGGATTTCCGATGCCAAGCAAAAGGGGTAGGAGCCTCGTCAAGCTGCTAACATAGCAGCTTTTTGCTCTTATCCTTGCATTTTCTTCCCGCAAGCTTTGTAAAGAAAATGCTGAATAAAATTGAATTTGAATAAAATTGAATTTGAATTTGACTTGAATTTGAATGATCAACACGATGAACATGTGATGACATCGATTGCGCTTGACGATTGATACTTGACGCGTACTTCGTCAAACCCTTTCCTTCAGTTACGTGTGGCACATACCCGCATACCACGGCCCCTGGAATGCGGGTATGAGCCACAGGTAATTGGCAGTTTGTATCAAACCAGTAACCGCGATGACAGAACTTCAAAAAGCTTTACGCGATCGCGTTATGGAGCATGTGTGGCAGAAAATGAGGGGCAGGCGTCGGCAGTGTTGTAAGTGAGAAAAAATTGGAGGAACGGAAAGATAGAATCGCATTTAGAGCCGAAATCGAACCCGGGCAATCTGCGTGGCAGTCGAGTATTCTACCGCAGAGCTACGCGATTGCTTGAAACAGCTTACGAGAAAAATCCTATAATGATGTCATATCGCGCCAACGTCTATTGTGGATGCCGTGTTCGCTAAGGGCTTTCATAGCAATATAATAAACATTACTTATTAACTCCTGCGACTTGCCAAGCTGTGGTTAACCATTGCACAACCCGGAGGAATACGGTGAAAACCGCCTCTAGTTTTATGCACATCATCGCACCGTAGCGTGAAGTTCATTTCGATGAAAGTGACACCTCTGCCTTAATATGAGTACCGTCGTTACGTCGGAACATAGTATACCCTTTAGGCGTTAATGTAGTCGACGTGCCTAATAAACCCACGATGAATTTTGTAGCAGGGGAAAGAGGAGCCCAACCCCCCTCCCATGATGTTGCTTCTTCAAATAGGTACTTTCCTGAAAATAGGTGCTTTCCTCAAATAGTCAAGGCCTTCACCAAGTGTCCCCGCACACCACGGAATAAAATTCCACGCTACGGGCCTGCCCGCGATGTACCCATAACTACTCAAAATGCACAATGAAGTCGATCGAACTCGCAACGCTCAACTCAAACAATTAAAAAAAATGCGGTTGAGGCCACTACTCACCAACTAATTCGCATGATATCGACTCCCAGAATGACTGGGACCTGCCGAATTTTGTATAGTTTCCAATGCATTGTAAAATTGACCAGATCGGCGTTCATTTTGCGACAGCACGACTTTTCATCGGAGTCTCGCCTGACGCTACCAAGTGGCAAAAAAGAAAAGGCAGGTAGGTGAGCGCTAGAACCACCTCCGAATGAAACCTACTACCACAACCTGCTATCATGGATACGTCATCGTTTAAGAGTTTTTTTGTGTCATGTTTGGCATTGCTTGATTGTGCTTTTTGAATTATGTTGCATTTCTTCTCTCTTGTTTTTGATCCAGAATTTATATTATTTTATTGCCGTTATCGTCCAACGCAATTTCAGAAGACAGACCCGCACAATTACAGCAAGTATTCAGCGCCTTTCAGTCGATTTACCGTGGCCTCTCGTTCACGAAAGAAACTCCAGTCGACAGCTGTATCCGGTTTCTAGATTTGAAGCTCCACTTTCGAGAAGACCACACCTGCTGGGCATACGCGCCGCGCTCGAAAAAGCACATATTGCCATTTTAAAGAATCCCATTAAAGAATCGTGAAACGTGCCATCGGACTAGGAGCCCTAAAAAACGCCCTCACCCGCTCCTGCAACCACGAAGCTTTTGCCAGCAAATGGAGCGCCTCAGAATAAGCGGTTTCCCGGAAAGCCTTCTCTCGTCGTTGACAAAAGTTCTCATCCATGACCTCATGTGGCCCAAGGTAAAGGTTCGGCCTGAACTTAAGAAGTCTAAGCTAGCGGTCATCCCATACGTACGCGCAGTCTCCCACCGAATCAAGAAGGATGCGGGGCGTGCCGGTGTGCATGTTCTCGGCCCCACAAAAACTAGGTTCTTTGTGCAAACGTGTGAACGGGAGCCACATTGACCACAACCCCTGCAGGACGAACCACGTTTCGCCCCAGGTGGAATGCAAGACCGCAGTAGTGTACGAGATTCCCACCACTTGCGGCAGGACGTACGTAGGCCAAACCGGACGCTGCCTCAACGACCGCCTGCGAGAACATGCGAACAAAGTGAGGAATAAGCACGGTAGTAACCTGGCGATTCACTGTGCCAAATGCGGGTGCGCACCTCTGCTTCAAGACACTAAGGTAGTGCGCATGTACAGGGATAATTGCTCTCGTGAAATTTTCGAGACTTTCACAATGATGCGCAGAGGCTTGATGTGTGTCAGCGCCCCATCACTCACCCTTTCTGACAAGGAATATTGCTTCCTACAGCAATCGTAACGATGCACCCTTGTGGTCTTATCTGTACCACTATCTTCCTTTCCAACCCCCCCCCCCCCCCCCGCCACTCCTTTTCATAAGCTATATATTTGCATATTAGTTCTGCGGAAACCCGCAAGGTGGAGGAAGGGTTAAGAAAGGGAAAATTGACAACCACCCGTTTGTAGCCCGAAGCCACAAGAAAAAAAAGCCACAAGGAAAAACAAGCCACAAGGAAAAACAAGCTTTTCTTTCTGAGAAATACGTACGGATTTCCTTGTGGCTTCGTGCTACAAACGGGTGGTTGTAAATTTTCCCTTTTCTTAAGCTATATATTTGTGCACGCACAATAAAAGCTTCGCTGGCAGTCAGCGCCCGTCCTCGTGTGATGTTTCTTGTCCGTGTTTGAATTAGCACTGCTTTTCTCAGATGGACCGTTATCCACTTTGCTGTTGAAATACTTCATGGTTCATCATTTCTGCATAAATCTGTAGTGTTTTTTTTTTCCTGTTTATGTTGTATCAACTGTTCCTTTGCATTTTTGATGTGTAACATGCCCCTCTTATCTTCCATGTGCAAACCCTGTGAGTAAAATTAGAAATTAATAAATTATATTTCCCGCTCTAGCAGCTGCAATTGAGTGGCTGAAAGTGTTTTGCTACCTTTTTTACGCCGTAAATGGCAGCAGCGCCACACTAATCCTGATTCGCGCTTCAGGTGGCAACTCGAAGAAGATTGGAGGTTCATCAACCGCGACCCATCTGCCCAACGGCACTTTCTTGACCTCATAACAGCGAACAAGAATGCATCGAATAAGTCCAGTGCGCCAGCAGGTAACTTGAACTAACATTTTCTGCAGATAAAGCACATCTCCGCCTAATTCTTCAACAAATAGTTTTGTTGTTACAGCGTACGAAAGGCATACGCTATTAGACACCTTTTGCACTGAATTCTAAAGAAAAGCGTTTACTAGTTAAGAACCGTGCGGATTTGACGTGACGTGATCTGTGATGTTTACCTTATTACAACCTATCCATTCGTTCATTTCGTACGCGTGAGCATACGAGGTGTGTTCGAAAAGAAACGGAACTTTTCCAATAGCACGCCAGCCACCAGAGGCAGCGGGCTGCGGCTACTAAGTGCACGTAGCGGCAATTTTGAGAAAAACTTTCATTGGCAGCCTTTCGCTCTGACCGACAGTTCGCGAGCTACAGCGGCGAAAGCGAGCACACGGACAAACTGTTCTTTGGATTACTGCCAAAGTGACAATGAAAGAGCTGAAAGAACAACGTGTGTGTTTGAAGTTCTGGTAAAACTTGGTAAAATTTTCACAGAGACATTTCATTTGCTTAGCCAAGCATACGGGGATGACTGTATGAGTCACACACAGTGCTATGAGAGGTTCAAGCGCTTTGAACACGGTAGAATGTTGGTCGGGTGACGATCCCAAGCCTGGACGACCTTCCACATCAATAGATGATGACCACGTCGAGAGTTCGTGCTGTAATTCAAGGAAATATTCGTTAGACTGTTGAAGAAGTTGCTGACGAAGTGCGTATTAGCATGGGATAACGCCGTGAAATTTATTTCTACTGTTTCCTTTATCCCGAACACAAAACCACGTTGAAATGAAGCTGTTTCCAAACCATACAGGAGATCCAGGACAATACGAAAAGAGACCTGCAGACCACAGCGCCGTGGTTTGTGTCCTTTCTTCGTCCCGTCTTGTAGCGCTGTTTTCTACTGCAAACCTGCAGGCCATTCCAGAAAGTGCATTCCAGGAGGCTTTGCAAAAAGTGGAAGAAACGATGGGAAAGTGCATTGACAGTAGAGGGGAGTAGTTTGAGGGGGGGCAATGCTTAAAATGTTGTACCACAAGGAGTGAAGGCGTTAGAGTAAAATTTCGGTTTCTTTTTGAACACACCTCGTATATGTGCCTATTTTGAGTATTCTTCACGCGAGTGTGTGAAGCTCGGTCATAAAGTTGTTACATAGCTTAGAATGAGGCCACCAGCTCAAATGTCACAGCAGATGATGTAGACAGGCGAACGGACTTACGTCTATCTTCGATAGAACAGTCGGTGCTTTGTTGCCCTTAAGTGGTATGGATGGTAAAAGGTATACTTAAACTAAAGGAGACGCACGTGTGAGAGAACGCGCTCACGCGAAATATATCTTAAATTCGTAGAAGTAGCTCCGACTATTAATTTCCATTTAACAAGACTCTGGTGAGTTGGTTCATAATGTTTAGCCAGTTTTTTTTCAGCGACAAGGACGAGGACGAAAAGCCTTAAGACACAATTAAACACAGACGAGCGCTGGCACGGCGCCCGTCTATGCCTTGTTGAGTCTCGGTCTCTTCGTTGTCGTCCGTTTCGCACTGAAAAAACTGTCTATTCGTTTACAAATAATTTACTATTACAATTCATTTACTACTTATTTCTTTATTACAAGTATCCTCAGGTTTTAAAGGTGTCGGATCGGCGTACCAGAGTTGCGCCAAGCTTAGCCCAACATCGGCAAGCATTGGCCGAAATAGAGCACCTTCATTGAACCTGGTGGTTAGTGCGTCAACAAAACTTCATCGGGTTGCAATGCCGGTATATCCTATTTCAGTGCGACGTTGGCAACCCAAGAACACAGCTGTATGTATATATAGCCTATCGACTGTGTTCCAAATATAGGTCAACTTCTATATGCTTTGGCAGTTCCAATATTTTAACCAGCCTTTTCATTCTTTCTTTTGGCTATGCCAATATTATAGCGGCATTTTATTGTAGTTTTTTCAAAAGCTGTGTCATTTACCATGACCTAGCCCTTTTACGCATTGAAGTATTTGGATATAACGAAGTCTTCAGAGTCGCGCAATGAGACAGGGTATTGAGTAAAATGCACATGGTATGACTAAAACCATTATTCCGGTGTAAGCTGCATACATTTTAATGACAGCCTGGAAAAAAATCTTGCGCTTACTACATTCCCCCCCCCTGTTCGTAGTTGACAATAGCACAAAATAGATATCAACGTTCTGGCAATGCCTAGCTATAATTATAGGCGTGGAAAAGACCCTATTCATCAGAAAATGTATCCCAGCTTGCTTTACCCTGAATGATATAGAGCGGCATTCTTAAAACATTTCGCGAATATTTAATATAGGCACAGAAACAATTTATATTCACGAGTTGCCTGTGTCCTCCCGTATTAGGCCATTCGCCAATGATTCTGTATTTTACCGTAATATTATACCGTAATATGGGTCGTGAACTTCTCCGATTCAATCATGACATTTTCGATACTTGGTGTACCACATGGTTTGTCGCTAATTTCCGTGGTCTAGAGACAGACAGGACTATTCTGAACAACACAAGTCATTTATCTAAGAAGAAGAATCGAAAATCGAACACATAAAGAAACGCTCAAACCGCATCAAGAATAATACAACCACCAAGCATTACCGCTTATTCTAAATATCACTCTGGCACTGTTCAAATAAAACGAAAACTGAAGTCCCGATCGTCCACTATTGTTGCGGTGGCCGTTCCCTCGACGTGGCATTAAACGTCGGTCTCTAGTGTCGTTGCGGCTTTGTTTTCTTCCCTAGCGATGACGGAGCTGCTTCTTCAACATGGCGCAAAAAAAAATTGGGGGGAACACTTAATCTTCCTCTTTAAGAGTTGAACGCGATAGCGACATCCTGTCCCGAGTTCCTACTTCAACCAGTTAGTGAGTACTTGCTATGCACCCACTACGTGGTGTTAAGGGAATACGCGCAGTAAGGTGTGTGCCGTTTGTAATGGGTGGCCGGCTTTAAACTACGAAATCGTTTTGATTGTCACATATTCTGACGCCCGCTGGCAATGTATGCTCGTACCACGCAATATTCCTGGGAGATATTACATGTTATATTGCGACGCCTATATTAAGGACGCTTGCGTTTGCGAAGCATGAAAGTTATTTTCACTGCATTTCCAAGCAGAGGAAGTTATTTTCACTGTATTTCCAAGCAGAGGCGTGGCTGTGAGGTAGAACACCTGCTTGCCACGCAGACGGCCCGGCTTCGATCCTCACTCGGACCCGAAAATTTTTATTATTTATTTTATTTGCATCTTTCTTGATTTTTCGGTCACGGACAAGATGATGATTCTTCGCTCACAACCAACGACGGCGACGCCGACACCCCGGAATTTCTGCGAAACGAGCTCTTGAACGCTATCGCGTTAAAAACGCGACGCAGCGGACTTAGGCCAACCATCGGATGAAAGCTAACAGTGCATCTGCGCGTTAGTTGCGGCCGCTGTGAAGCTGTGGCGCAGATTTCTACTTGGCCACCGGTCAGAGAATCCAGAGTAGACGTCACGTGACAGGTGGATGACCTCGAACGTGTGAACGTCTGCTGAACATTATTCATTCATTTATTGTAACCTCAGGGCCCAAGCATTACAGAGGGGAGTTGTATCCAGAGAGTAATATAAAAATTGAAGGACACTTTGTAAATTCCAAAGTGTGTTCGGCAAAAGCGTGTGGCCGTTCGACTGACTATTTCCCATGTCTTCTTTTAGTTTTCTTTCTTTTTTTTTTTGTGCATGACACTCCCCGTGGAATTGCACTGTTCTTCCAAATGTCTGTGCTTGCCGCCTCTATCCCCTCTCTATCCATTTTGTCATGCTGGTCTGTTCGTGGGGCTAAAATCTTTTTTTTACTGTGTGGCGGCGCTACTGTTGCTATGCGCCGCTGTGCCATCACGTGATTGCTCAGAGAGTGTGAGGGGAGCGGCCACAGCTGGCACCGTTCCAGGGCACGGACGGACGCGAGTCTGAGCCATTAAATGCTTTCGTATTAAAAGAGGCAAACATAAGAAAATAATGAACAACAAAAAAGACATCAGGCAAAACTAATTAGTTACTGTTCGTTAACGCTGTCCGGAAACGTTGACGATCACTAATGCCTGCAATGACAGTAGGAAGGTAGTTCGAATCCTCAGAAGTCCTGGCAAAAAATGAATTCTGGAAATTGGAAGTCTTGCAGAATGGAACTTCAAACTTATGTCAGCGATCAATGCGTGATGATACATACTGAGGAGAGATGAAGTCATCGTGCAATTAACGATGATGAAATATGGGCTGAAAAAGACACAAATGGTAAATTTTACGGCCTGATGATAATGGTGTTAGTTCAAGGTCAGTCTTCATGCTAGTAGCACTGCGGTTCGCGCATGGTTAGACATAATGAAGTGTGTCGAATTGTTCTGAACATTTTCAACTGAGTAAGGTTATCATGGAAAGGGTCCCAAACTGAGGCGGTGTATTCCATCTTTGAAAGAATTAGTGAATTGTACAATAAAAGTTTGATAGCTGGAGGAGCACGTGAAAAATTTCTTTAAAGACTATTGTATCATACACGCTAAGCAACAAATTTAGTGCTCATAAGTACTACACATAAAACTGAATTCAAATATTACTTTTGGCATTATGTAAGAAACAAATTTTCTATGAGAATTATAGTTCTGTTTGTTTTTTAATTTGCGCTTATTATGCTCCCCATAGCGGATCATTGTTCATTCACGAGCCCAGGATTTTGAGGGGAAGCACTATATTTTTTAGCAGCGGCGTGGTGAATTTTTTCGTGCCCTTGGTCAATGGCTGGAATTTCAGACTTTCTGGGCCCTGATAGAAGCTCTTTCGTGCCCTTTTCGTGCCCTTGGATTTTACGTTAAACTAATGAAAACCGTACGTAAACTACGTCCATCTGTTCGTCTTCGACGAGTTGCACCAGCGTGCACGATGAACTGCCACGCGCACCACACAGCGAGCGAGAAGCGAGTCCGCCCGCAGCGGCCAACGGAACGCGAAACGGAGCGGTTCAACCAACAACGCCTGGTGGCGTTGGTTCAACACGGATCACGGCTCACTGAGCGAGAAAGAACCGACGCTCAGCGAGCGAAAGAGAACCGCCGCTTACTGAGTGAGAACCGACGCTCAGCGAGCGAAAGAGAACTGCCGCTTAGTGAGCGAGAAAGAGCCACCGCTCAGAGAGCGAGAGAGAACGAGATAACTACCGCTCACTGACCGAGAGAGAGCCACCGCTTACTGAGCGAGAAAGAGCCACCGCTCAGTGAGCAAGAGAGAACCACGGCTCACTTGGCTCAGTTGGCTCAGTGAGCCGCTCCGTCGGCTCCGCGAGCCGTCTCCCGAAGAACCGCGGCTTTTACTGAGCCGCGGATCACTCGTTCTTTTAGAAGAGCCGCTCAAAAGATCCGGCTCGCTCCTGAGCGACCCATCTCCATTCAGCTAAGCGCCAGTGGCGTAGTTGGTTGAGCGCCCTGTATCTATCGCCCCGATCCGAGAGGTTGTGGGTTCGACTCCCCGGTCTCCCGAAACTGAGAATTTTTTTCTTCTGGTTGATTTCTTTGTAATCTGTTCATGTAGATTTTAACAACGTCATATCCGTGACGGAAGTACGTCAGTGAAATCTTGGTGAATCGCGGCATAAAACACTTGAGTGTTAAAAGCATACACAAGAGAATAGATAAAGATGGATATGTGCGTAGATGGCGGTAAACATATCAAAATAGGAAGGATCGCAGTGGCACTGGTAGACTGTCAATGAGGATATAAGGTGGGAGGCCCGCTAAAAGCTAACTCATTGAAGATGCCGAAGAGATAGCCATAGCTCTCGCCATCGTATCTATTAAAGCTACGATTATAATTAGCTACTCACAGATTGCTTTAAGAAACTTTGCACACGTGTGGATATAAAAACGCGGCGCCAATTTATGACCAGATACCACGACCGAGAGAGCGTAGGGCAATCTCTCTAAAAACGAAGCAGAACACAACATTGTTATAGGGCTTACGGACCGAGCCTTTGAAGCCGGCTTTGCTGATCATCGGACAAGAAACCCCATGACTTGAAACAGTGGTTAAACAGAGATATCACGCAACACTATCAAGTAGGCTCTCTATTGGCTCTCTGGTCGTGCTCACAAGAAGTTTAACAGAAGGCAGGTAACGACATGGCGCCTCTTCCAAACAGGTACTTTTGCGAACCCGGCGGTTCTAGGCACATACGCGCGAGAAGTCCATTCTAACAGACTTAAATGTTGCGGTGACAGGGCGGATCTCAGCCATATGCTGCGGGAATGCCGAAAGCCGCCTTCGAAGGGCGAATCGTCAGGTGGGAGGCTGGAGGTGCTCAGCTCCGACGTGAAAATTCAGTCCAATATTAGAGATAAGACACAAGGCGCCATCAGGGGTGACGGGGCAATGTGCGAAGCCTAGGCTCATCCCTCTTGCTCGCGAAGGAGGCCTTCACTGTATTCATGCAAATAAAGGTTTTGGTCACTCTTGGTTTAAGCGGTACCTAAGCAATGCCTCCAAGAAAATAATATTCTGCCTATTAATATCATGTCTGAAAGCGTTGTGTAGTGACAATATTTTTCATTCCTGTATATATAAGGCAAAAGATTTGCCATTGAAGGGTTAACACTGAGCATCACATTTTGCGTCTTAGTCTAAAGGAAAATGCTTGAACCTGCTCAAAGCCCAAAACCCTGCTTGCGTTTGACTGTGAACCGGTTTATGTTATTTTGCATCTCCGGCGGTCAGCATGTGCTATAATGATCAATCAAAATGGCCTGAAGGCTACCTAAGACAAAAATATTTTGGTTTGTGTGATATCCTAGTTGCCAGCAAATGCCAGACGTGGTGCAGTAAAAGACTATTAGTTTTGATGTAGCTTTTTTTTTCCTGTAGAGGATATACTTTCTACCTTCTAAAGTCGTGTAAAATTGAAAAGCTCTACAAGCGCAAATGATCAACCTTGTGGCCATCTTCTCTCACAGGTATAAATTTCTCAGAACCAGCCATCATTTTCGGACGGGTACTCGTCGAGAACATCGGTGGCATCGACGAGCAGAACATGGTGGGTTGACATTGCAGTGAATAACATTTCATGTAGGCGGGGTGAAAGGCAAGTCTGCTGACGGCTGACAACTATAAAATTTTCAACGAAATGTTCTACCTTAACTGTTCATGCGTTAACCTACGATGCTATCACAAAAATCATTAGAAGATGAAGTGAAGGCTTTGTTCACCAGAAAGCAGTGTTAAATTCTAAACAAAGTCACAGTTTCGCCTTAAAGGCGAAGCAGTTCATACAGCAAAAAATCACAATATTACATGACGTAAGGCTAGAACCTCACTACAGAGCATGTTGCCTGGCTCAACAAACCACTGGCGTAGAGAAACGCGGCCGCTGCAGCGAGCCAAGCGACCTCGTAGTGTCGATAGCTTCAACGCAAGCGGTGCGATGAGAACACACCTGCAAATCGATGAGCCTACTTCTAATTCCTGTCGAAATGCGGTGCGCGAGATCGCGTGGACCATGCTCGGCTTCGAAGTACGTAGTAGCTGTCGGAGTCACGCAAGCTCCAGATCCGGCTCCTATCTCCATGAGCCTTCCGCGCGACGAAAGAGGGCCGGTGGGTGTCGTATTTGCATCCTGCATATATTTAAACTACTCTGTGACATATCTGGTAGCGGTGTAGAAAAATGGCAGGTGTTACCTTAAAGGACAAGAAGCGAGCAGACTGGGCCAGCGTACAAAGGGCTGCTCAGGACATCTTAGTTGAAATCAAGACGAACAAATGGACATGGGCAGGGCATGTAGCATGAAGGTAAGATAATCTAGGGTCATTTAGAGCGACATACTTGATTCTGAGAGGAGGCAAGAGTGGGAGGATGAGATAGGAATTTAGGTGGCAATCAAAAAAATTTGCGAGGATAGCGTGGCCGCAGCAAGCACAGGACTGAGTTGATTGGCGAAGCATGCGAGATACTTTTGTCCTGCTGTCTGCGTAATGAGGCTGATTGATGTTACCGATGATTCAGTTTTCTTTTTCTCTGCGTCCGCTGCAATGATGACAATTGCTTGTCTTCTGAAAAGGCAGACCTGCAGGGTAGGACTTAACATTCGGCTGGCCAGCAGAAGAGAACTTGTCGCGTTGCAGATAGGAATTGCCTCCTTGATTCGCAAATTTAATGGATAGAGAAACTATTGTATAGACTTGACGTGTGTTAAACCTCGGCCAATGTAAGTCTAAAACGAAATCACGTTGCGAAATTAAAACTGCTTGATTACGCCTTGCAAGGGACTCGTATGGCCTTAAATGTTTATTGTACAGCAAGCATTTTGAATCATGTTATCACAGAAAGAATATTTGCTTCCAGATACAAGGTTTTATTCGTAACAAATTTAGTCAGCCCTAAACACATTCTATGAACACTCCTCGAGAAGAACAGGGGGGATGGTGCTAACAGGCGGGTGCGCCAGAGTAGAAAACACACTCAAACCCTTGTACTGGTCGTACACACATGCGGTATATTGATAATAATGTGGATGTGCTCATCCCTGAGCTGTTGTGGCTTATTCTCCGTAATATATGGTGTATTCATACGGCGGACCGATTCCGGATTTGTTGTGGACGCGGATCCCTAATCCGCGGATAATCCGCCAGCAGGCGCATCCACACGACGGGCTGGGTGCTAGCGGACGACAGCACCAGACAGCCGGATTACTCTCGACCCTAGCTTTTGTGCTGGCTGCCAGCTGATCGGTACGAGACTATTCGACAACCTGATGCCGACAGAAAACGACGCTACATCCTGGTACACTGCAACGATACTCGCTCTGTCGAGCGTCGAGCACTGACGATGACTGTAATTTGTTTCGGTGAGAACAGCGTTGTTGGCGGAAAGGCTGTGTGAGAAGAAAAACCTGCTGTACACAGAGCTACCTAAGACTGACCTCGCTGCTGTCGCGCGTGAGGCCCCGCATATGAAGGGAGGATAGAGTGATGCGCCGAGCTCTACGTCTTTTCTTTTTTTTTTTTTGCTTGTTTGCGGAGAACAGGTAGGGTACTGACCGTAGACATTGCACTACTGCACATCGTGTTTCCATCTCTTGGTTTGCAGCAGTGTTGAAACGCGGACCGTATTCTGAGACAACCGCTCTCGGCAATACGGTCGAAGTCTGGGTCAGTTGGCAGACGACGCTTAGGCAAAAACGAGTCAAGAAGACGGCGGACAAGGGAGAGACGTGGCTCGGCAACTGCGCCACTTTCCCTGCCGTAGAATCTTGCGTGTGCAATGATTAAAGCGGCAACTTACCCGCTCTTGTCAAACTCGCCAATCACCACACATTGAAATTGATAGGTGTTTAAAAGGTGGTCGTCTTAAAATACTGCCCCAGAAATAAGCGGAAATATGCGCCAGAAAGCGATGACCTAACGTCGACGACGAGGGCTGGAGCAGACGAAAACTGTGGTGGTTGCCAGACACTGCCGGTATGCCCGCTAAAGCTGCAGCGTTCCACCGTCAGAATCAAGATGTGAAAAACAGGTTGGTATTATCCGTACGAGAGCCGCGCAAACGAGACTCGGATGAGGAGAATCGCTGATGTTAGGTCATGTGACGCGCCATCTGCTCCTCCAAATCCGGATTCGGTCCGTCGTCTGTGGGCGCCAATGCGAAGTGCCCGATCGCACTTTGCTGCAATATACTCGATAAGATTTCGCAATAAGGTAAAGCTGCCATATATCCCTCACAAGTATTTTTTTTGTTGGCGGAAAGGGTACGAAACATACACCTAGATGTGCTGACTTTGGCGGCTGCTTCCTTGAAGAAGACAAGACCACTTTTCAAAGCGCTTAGCTTCAGTGACACACCCTGTTGAAGGATTTTTTCATCGCTTCAAGCTTCAATCTTCCCACTAACTTCTGCCATGCTTATATCACAAATAAGGTATTTGTGCTGGTTACTAAGAATGAATAGTAGCAGTGCGCACATGTTGAACAGTGATAGAGCGTTTAATATGATTGAGTCGTCCTTTTTGAGCACATGAATACATTTCCACGTTCAAACCTTTGATAAAGAGCGTAATTTGTGTCCGTGAACACGGCGTTGTTGGCAGAAAGGCTGGATCAGAACAAACACCTCTTGTACAGCGAGCTGTTAAAGTATGAACTCACTGGTGTCGCACGTGGGGCTCCGCATACGAAAAGAGGATACAGCGACGCGCCCATCTATATCAGCAGTTTTTTTCTTTCGCGGATAACAGGTCTTGCACATTACACTACAGCACATTTTGTTTGCATCTCTTGGTTCACATATTTAATATATGGGGTTTAACGTCCCAAAACCACGATATGATTATGAGAGACGCCGTAGTGGAGGGCTCCGGAAATTTCGACCATCTGGTGTTCTTTAACGTGCACTGACATCGCACAGTACACGGGCCTCTACCATTTCGCCTCCATCGAAATGCGACCGCCGCGGCCGGGATCGAACCCGCGACCTTCGGGTCAGCAGCCGAGCACCCTAACCGCTATACCACCGCGGCGGACTTGGTTCACATATTTAACCTCAGAGTTGAAAACGGGCCGTATTCTCGGCGTCAGTGCCACATTGTCTACCATAGAATCCCGCATGTGCAACGGATTCAAGCAACAATATACCCGTGATTCTTGGATCTGCCCATCAGGCGCATTGAAACTGATAGATGTATCAAAGGTGATCGTCTTAGAATGCGGCCTCATAAAGAAACTGAACGATGCGCCAGCAAGATACAAACTTATATCAACTGCGAGGACAGCCGCACGGTTGGAGCTGAATAAAAGGGTACTGGTTGCTATACGCTGTTGGTTTGTCTGATATCACTGCAGCGTTACACCGCCAGAATCCGGATGTGAAAAAATTAGAAGCACCCAACAAAGAACTGCTACATCGTCTTGTTTGTCCTTGAGGCAAATGAAACCATCCATGTCATGACATTTAGTACATTATATATCGCATGTTTGTCATGCGCACATGCGTGTACAATATGGCATATATCATGCTAATGAAGCGTGTGTTGTGGTATATACAACGGATGACCTGTTATTAATGTTCGTCACGCACCAATTTTATCACATAGCAATTTTTTATATATCCAGTTAACGAAATGACCGAAAGCAACCATGAGCGTGGCATGTAAATCATGCCATACATGGCATTCACGTCATTATTGTCATATTAACACCTGTCATTTATGCTCGTAATACAGTCAAGCCACGCAATACCAATTTTCGTATAAATCAAAATACTGAGATGGCCGCGAACGCACCATGAGCTTGCCGTTTAATCCACGCTGTACATAACATTCCTCTCATTATTCTCATGTTAACACCTGTCATTTACGTTCGTCATGCAGTCACGTCGCGCAATACCTATTTTGGTGTATATCGAGCCAGCGGACCGGCCGCGAGCGCACCATTAGTGTGGCATGTAAATCATGTTGTAAAATGCATGGCAAGATTTTAATGTTACCACCTGTCACTTTATTAATTGAGAACTAACAGACAATGCCATGGAAAGTAAAGGGGATGTTATTAGTCGTAAATATAATGTAAATGTAAAGAAAGAAAAGTGGACGAGAAGATAACCTGCTGCCAGAGGACCTAACCTGCAGCCTTCAGATAACGCGTCCGATGCTCTACCAGTGAGTTACGGCGGCGGTCATCCCTCCGTCCCCTTTATAGGGTATATGTCCGGTTAACCTCCTTGCCTTTCCTTGAATCTCTCTCTCTATGTGCATTTAACGTGGGTGCGTCAGTCAGCACTGCCAGTTGCCATTACGGCGAGTGTGGAACACATCTTTTTTGCCTGTTGGCGTCACGTAGCACGTGATCTTATTACGTGCTGGTAGATAACTAATAATCCCTCGCACGCCACCTCAAGGCATCAAGTCTTCCAGAACGAGACCCTCGCTGTGAATGAATGAAAGAACTGTAAATTTAAGGGCTCGTCTTCTTTGTTAGACACTATATTATTGCGATGGCAATTATATGGACACTCTAGGCTGATTTTTGCTGTCGCCGTCGCCGTCATGTCCCGGATATGTATATCCTCCTCAGACCCGAGTAAATTTGTGGCCACACAGGTGAAATCAAAACACATTTTTGAATGCACACGCATACTTTATTACACGAGAAAAAATTTGCGCCTGTACGGCAAACAGCTTTTGCACACCAGTGTGTGCATTATAATGCACACTGGGTCTTAATGCGCAGGAAACGAATAACAGTAGCCTATAACAAAATTTTTACATTTGCTCGTGAAAAACACTCTTGTTTGTTGTCAAACTATGTTGTAGCAGTTTCGCGCAGATGTGATGCATAGGAAGATGCTACATCGGAACTTTGTTCGCTGAGAACATTCTGAGTTTCGGCATCTCGAGGAAGATACCTAATTTACAAGCTCTGGCATGTGGCTTGCTCACGCAGTTCTTGACTCTGGAGGCACGTTGGCTTTCAGCAGCTTTCTGGGTGGCTCAAGTTCAAATTCGGCACCACACCTGTTTTTCGACGCTAGGTAATGGGCAAAGAACAGCCTCATCATCAGCCAATTAGAGGTACGAGGGGTCATTGCTGGTTATTGTATCGAGAACACGTTCCGCCTTTTCATCAAAGATTCCTAGATGAAACAAACGCCAAAGTTTAATGCCAATAAGCCTAATACCAACCGCATCAGACTGACACGAGTACGCACGCGAAAGCACATATTGAGACCGAGTGTGCATTATAATGCACATTTGAAGAAAACGGCTTGTGTTAACAAAAATACTCACCTGTAAGGTTACATGACGTGCGGAAATTATTCATAAACCCTTCCTAAGTAGATTGAAACAACAATTAAAAAATATTACTGCATGATTATTTAGTAATTTGGGACACTGTTGGACGCTGTCAGTAGAACGTCGAAGACAAGATTTCCGCCATGTTTCAAAGCGGGAAAGCTTGGCTTCCACTGTAGTGAGCTTCCTGTAATGCTGACCAGGTGGTACACATGATCGAGAATGCGATTGCACCAAGAATGTTGGCTTTAATAGCGGCACGAATTTCCAAAACCGGAAAAGAAAAAAATGTGCATTTTAATGCACGCGGGGAATCTGAAGAGAATATGTATTTACATATATATAAAAAAGGCATAAAGAAAAATAAATCATCAGAAAGACGTTCCAAAGCAGCTGATGGGGGATTCGAACCAGCGACCCCTCGATCCGCAGCCTGCTGCGCTAGCCAACCACAGCCGCGCGCCATGCTTGTGCCGGCGATATAACGGCGAGCTATTCATATGCACCATTTGCCGCTCGCGGTACGCGGATCTCGGAACAGCTTGAGCGTGTTTTCTATCACGCAACGCTTTTACAGTTTCTTTCAAATTGAAAACTGCCCTAGAGACGCGCACGAAAAGTGTCCCCCCTTCTGTACCACTCAAGATGTATAAGGGGAAAAAAAAGTACACCGGGCACACTTGGCGTCAGACGCCACCGCGTGGCAGGAGACGCAGAACACTCTAAGATATAATCGAATGAAAAAGGGTGTCTTTTTGCTACACAACTATAATCGTCATCTACCCCGCGTACTTTCCTTGCGTTATCACCGCCGTCCCGGCACTTCCCGGTCACGAACGCCGCGCAAGTGACATAGCATTCTTGATAGGAATGTGCCGAGAGCCGGGTTTTCAAGAGAGAGGAAATGTGAGCAAGTCAGATGGCGATTATCGTTGTGTAGCAGAAATACTCCCAAAATAATCGACTTTTTTTTAGAGTGAAGGGTCATTCCACGTGCCGCAGTCTAAAAGAAAAGGAAATGTCAAACAGCGTCGAAAAGTCTAATACTATCATATAATAAATTCTTGGCCAATCCCCCTGAGTGGGTATGAGCCATGTCAGAGGCAACAACAACAACAACTACGTCGGCTTCTGCACTGTGGACACTAGCAGCGCGTTGTTCAAATGCAAACACGTAACAACAATGACAGTTGTTAGTTCACGCTTGTCCTGTGTATACCTATGCGTCCTTTTCGAGCGTCCTTTGTGCTGCGGCGGCGCGCTGCAAGTATCGAGTTGCTTGTCGTTCTTCGTGTGACACTCTAATTTCTTGCTATCGCATTCATTGCTTCGCACTAGTGGCGAAACTGTGACTTTTTAATTAATGAGAACTTACAGACAATGATGCCAAGCAAAGTATCGGCGATGTTATTAGAATTAATTGTAACCGAGAAAGAAAAGTGAACGAAATGATAACTTGGCGCCGGCAGGGACCGAAGCTGCGACCTTCGAATAACACGTCCGATGCTCTACCACTGAGCTACGGCGGCGGTCATCCCTCCGTCCACTTTTATAGGGTATATATGTGCATTTAAACGTGGGAGCGCGAGTCAGCGCCGCGAGTAGCCATTACAGCTAGTGTGGGACACTCTTTTTTTTTGCCTGTTGGCGTCACGTAGCACGTGATCAGTCACGCCCCTCAATACCTATTTTGGTGTAATCCCTCACATACTGCCTGAAGGCATCAAATCTGCCAGGAAAGAAGTGTAAATTTAAGGGCTCGTTTTCTTTGTTAGACATTCTATTAATGAGAACTAACAGACAATGAAGCTGAAGAAGGTATCGTGGATGCTATTACAAGTAATTTTAATGCAAATGTGATGAAAGAAAAGTGGACGAAAACACAACTTGCCACCGGCAAGGTTCGAACCTGAGACCTTCGAATAACGCGTCCGATGCTCTATTGTAATAGAGCATCGGACGCGTTATTCGAAGGAAGGAGTACGTTGACTGCACGAAAGAGGTCGTGTACAAGTTGCCACTTACGTATGGACAACCTTACTTTGGGCAAACAGGTCGGTGTTTGAACCACCGCCTGCGTGAACTTGCGAACAGCGGAGAAAGGGGTAATGATGGAAATTTGGCGAATATTGCCATGAGTGTGGGTGCAAACCATTGTATGAGCAGTGCACTGCTGTTTTCTATGACGCGGATCAGCGCACGCGTGAGATTGTGAAGGCAGCCCAAATGCAATGTGAGGGCAGCAGTTGCGTGAGCATGACCTCAGTTTCGTTTACAGAGAAGGAAATGGCCTTCTTGAAAGGGGCACTACAGCTGAGGGAGTGATTAGTTGATGCGCGCTGGCACACGGTGCACCTGTGCCATTGGTTTTTAGTTCTGTCACACATATATACATATACATGTCTCACCTTGATAATAAATTTATTGCGAAGGTTGCGCCTGTCCGTGTCTGTTTCGTCCTTCGTCCAGGAAATCTGCGCAAGAAGTTGTTGACCATGCTCTATCACCGAGCTGCGGCGGCGGTGATCCCTCCGTTCCACTTTTATCGTGTGTATAGTATGTGCATTTCAACGTGGGAGCATCAGTCAGCGCCTCCAGCAGCCATTGCGGCGAGTGTGGAACACTCTTTTTTTGCCTATTGGAGTCACGTAGCACGTGATCGGCGCTGACTGACGGTCCCTACTTCACAAAAATAATGCTGATTTATTGCTAGAGGGTATTTCGCTACAGCAATTTTGTAGCGTGTACCTCGCAGGTGTAGTGGGTACCTCGTAAGTGTAGCGTAAAAGCTCGTTAATTCGGCACTCGTTCATTTGGAAAATCGGAGAATACGAAAAATCGGATAATTCGGACGTATTCTCTGGTCCTTGCCAGCATATGTAATTGTTTAATGACATCAAACTCGTTAATTGGGTTGTATTTGGCCGCAATCAGGTTCATTCGTACGATTCTCGGAGCACGCCAAACGCGAAGGGCCGCAAGTGTGTGACGCAGAGGTACGAATCCGGCGTTTGCGGCTAGCCGAAACGGCCGCGGGCTTTCGAAAAAGGCGCTGTCGTCATCCACAATCGCGTTGTCGGTACGAAGTAAGTCATGTGGTCTGAGCACGTTTCGGCCTAAAACACGGAAGTCTTGCGATGCGGTCACATTGCGAAGTCGGGAATGTCGAAAATTGCGGCTTACACTGCTCTTTAGCAAAATAAGTGCTCGATTTACGCATTGGTCAAGAAAATTTAAGTGCATTGATTTATTAGATAGTTCTCCATTATTTTCTCGCTACTTTCGATAATTCGACATCCGGTTAATTCGGAGAGTTTTTCAAATCGTGTGTCGTCAAATCAGAATTAACGAGCTTTTACTGTATAGCGTGGTAGGAGAGTAAAATAGCAACCGGGCGTCATACAATGTGAATTGCATAGCTAGTGGGTCGCTTAAAGCCTCCAACCCATTACAAAGGGCTCAGCCGCAATTCTTCATCGTCATCATCCACAGCATCAACAAAGTGCACATCATGCCTTACAGATATATATCGCGTACCTCGCTTCTCCGCAGAATAATGAACAATGGCGTAGTGGATGCTTCCTTACTTCACAAAATTTAGGAGCATTGATGGCGTAGTGGGCGCCGTGCAAAGTGGCCTAGTGGCGTAGTAGGCGCCATACTTGCAGCAGTTGCCCCAAGAGAGTTTACAAAAGGCTCTAGAAAGGCCGCTCCTTTAGCTTTCGCTGTGGCTGTACTGCGTGATCCGCACAGGCAGGGCGTATTTATTTTTTCCTTCCTCGTTCTCTTTTGCGCCACGAATACTTCCTTATCAAAAAAAGCCGGCAGATCCCACGCACTGTGGGAATCGATGTAATGCGAAGCAGCCAGGAAGGAGCAAATCATGCTTTACATAATTTGCATGTCATGTTTTACATGTTAGGACCTTGTCACTTATGTTCGTCATACAGTCACGTCGCGCAATACCAATTTTGGTGTATATCACGCTAGCGAACTGGACGCAAGTGCACCATGAGCGTGGCATGTAAATGGCGTTGTAGATGACATGCATGCCAAGATTTTCATGTTACCACCTGTCACTCGCTCGTTATACATTCATGTCACTCAATACCAAATTTGGTGTATACCAAGCTAACGAAACGGCCGCGAGCGCGCCATGAGCGTGGAATGCAAGTCATGTCGCTCATGACATGTCATGATTTCCATATCACCACTTGTCATTTATGTTCGTCATACAGTCATGTCACTCAATACCAAATTTGGTGTATCTCAATCTAACGAAACGGCCGCGAGCACGCCATGAGCGTGCAAGTCATGTCGCACATGACAAGTCATGATTTCCACATTACCACTTGTCATTTATGTTCGTCATACAGTCATGTCACTCAATACCAAACTTTGGTGTATATCAAGCTAACGAAACGGCTGCGAGCGCGCCATGAGCGTGGCATGCAAGTCATGTCGCACATGACCAGTCATGATTTCCATTTACCACTTGTCATTTATGTTCGTCATACAGTCATGTCACTCAATACCAAATTTGGTGTATATCAAGCTAACGAAACAGCAGCGAGCGCGCCATGAGCGTGTCATGCAAGTCATGTCGCACATGACAAGTCATGATTTCCATATTACCACTTGTCATTTATGTTCGTCATACAGTCATGTCACTCAATACCAAATTTGGTGTATATCAAGCTAACGAAACAGGCGCGAGCGCGCCATGAGCGTGCCATGCAAGTCATGTCGCACATGACAAGTCACGATTTCCATATTACCACTTGTCATTTATGTTCGGCATACAGTCACGTCACTGAATACCAAGTTTGGTGTATATCAAGCTAACGAAACGGCCGCGAGCGCGCCATGAGCGTGCCATGTAAATCATGTTGTTCATGACATGCGCGTCATTATTTGCATATTACCACCTGTCATTTAGGTTCGTCATACAGTCACGTCACCTTAATCCCAAATTTGGTGTATATCAAGCTAACGAAACGGCCGCGAGCGCGCCATCATTATATTATACTTTTCATGACAAGTTAGTCATGATTTTCATGATATGACCAGCCATTTATGTTCGTCATACGGTCATGTTATGCCATACCAAATTTGGTATAAATCCCATTAAGGATACGGCCTGGCGAGCACAAAGCCGTAGGCGGCTAGATAGATAGATAGATAGATAGATAGATAGATAGATAGATAGATAGATAGATAGATAGATAGATAGATAGATAGATAGATAGATAGATAGATAGATAGATAGATAGATAGAGAGATAGATAGATAGATACGCTCAAAGTCGCCGAAGTTCGCTAAGAAATGCTTCGCATTTAAAATGATTTCGCCCACGCCAGGAAGATGTGTCCTCTTATAAGACTGGACAGACACTGCCCTTTCGCCAAGCTGCAGCTATGAAAGGAGTCCTCCGCCACGCGGATCTTCTTAAAACGCCTCGCGGGACACGAAACCCGCGATAACGCCTGCAATGCGCGTGCAGTTTAACGGTGACTCCAGGTTGCGTGAAGGGAGAGGGGAGAGATGTGTACAGTCGCGTTAGTTTTTTCCTCACATACAGCGGCAGCGCTCGGCACCAGCGCGCCTCTCTGCTGTGTCTTTGTCCCATACTCACGAGAGCCACACTTCCTGTTGCACGTGCAGGTTCTGGACATAGACATGGTCCTCGAACAGCAGTGGACAATGACGCAGCCTGTGTGCGGCCTTATGGACGCCTATTTCCAGCTGCTGCCTTTCGATGACGAATCCACTAAACCAGCTTATAGGTGTCGCCGGCTGTTCGCGACCGTGTTCTGGATGCCAGACACGTTCTTCCCAGACGCTAGCAGCGCATATGTGCTATCTGACCCTTTCTCCAAGAAGAGCCTTTGCCTCGTCACTCAGAGGGGCACTTGCTACTTCAAGTATATCGAGAGGTGAGTCTTCGGTCTCTAAAATATAGAGAAAAAGCCAGGTTTGAATGTGAAGAACATGAGAACCTGTATCCTCCAAACTACAGCCTAAAATTTTATTTCGCCCCGCATTTATGATGGAATATGACTAACGCTTAAGGAGAAAAGTTGCGGGAAATATTTTAAGCACAGCTTCTTTTAGAAACCTGTGCTGATCAATGCTTCATTTCATGGCGAACATGTCCAGCTCTCCATAATTAAGCCGACAATTCCCCGGCTGATGTGTAGCCGCTAAAGAACGTGGCCATAGCCTGCAAAAATCTTTTCGCTCTCAACAAGTAGTGAGGAGAAGCTGCTTTCGTCGAAGCGAACGTACGCGTGTCGTGTCGGCTCCGGTTTCAACGAATGCTTTGCAGCGGAAATCACTGGACACCCGCAAGACTTTGGTACCCGCAGACTCAGCTCGTCATCAGGAATCACCCGGTACCAAGTTCCAGGTGGGGGCTTGACTTTTGACAGCTTTACCGCCGTATTCACGTCAACCACGCTGGCGGGAGGTCTACGCCTAACACTTGCCAAGCCACCGACAGCGCAGCTGCCACGGACGCTGCTGCCTAGTTCGGCCTAGCTCTGCGGACACCAAGAAACCCCAGTTCGGCGCGTTTGATGCGCTCCACTTTCTGAAAACAAATGGAGGTCTCTGTGCACGGAGAACCCATTTCCCGTGAAGAATTTGAAGAAAACAGGATGGAGCACCGTAAGATCAAGGAAGTTGGCCAGTGAGCAACCACTGGAGCCCGGTGCGGATTCCCAACGAGATAATAACAGCAAGAAACAGCGTAAGCAACCCCTGCGACAAATAACAAGATCAAGTCGCATGCCTCCACTGCCCCGAGGTCATTATAAGATCATCATCCGACCTAGAGGTGGCCTCCGAGTCGCCGACCATGGAGCCGCCCGACTGGCGGCCAACATTTTCGACGCCGCTGAAATTCCGAGAGAAGCCCAAAAGATGAGGACAAGATATGCCCTATTTCCAACAAAACATCATCGTAGTGAGCACACCCATCGAGGCGCATGCCGATAGATACCAGCAGATCTCTCGCATTGTGGTCCGCAACCAGACGTAGGATACCAGCGCATGCGAAGTAGCAGCAGACCGTACGTCCAAAGGAATGATACGTGATACCCCGCTGGAAGATACCGGCCCAGGATATCACAGCTAATGTGATTATGTCAAAGAATCCCACAGCCATCGCTGCAAAACGCCTCAGCGACACAACGACGGTGATCGTATTGTTCGCTGGTCTTCGCGTCCCAACGCGCGCCCGATACGGTGGAGAGCTGTTGCGGTGCTCTCTTTACCGCAAGCAGATAGACACGTGTTATCAGTGCGGTCGCCTGGGGCACCGCGCAGACGTATGCCCAAACCCGAACGGCCGCCTGTGCCGTGGCAACCGCCTGTCCGCTTCGCATGGCCAGATGAAGGAAAAACAGGTCCAAATAGGCTTGAGGACGTCCAGTGGTAGAATGTCCTTTATTGCGGATTTGCAAAATTCTCAAGGCGGAGCTTTGGCGGCAAGTGCGTCTGTACTATGACTTACTACGTGCGATCTGTTCCACGCACCATTCGAATTGGATGGCTCAGTTTCAAGGGCTGTGTCGATTATCAGCCCAGACTAAAGAATTTTGGTGAAGGCATATTTTGTTACTTCTTCTCGAAAGGAATCCGCAAAGTGTGAAGTCGCCGGACAGTTTGGTGGTCCTAGGAGACGTGCCAATTGCTAACAAAGTTGCGTCGGTTTTAAGGAAAGGTCCTAAAGTTAGTCTCGAGCCGAAGATTTCAGCCCACGAGCTTTTAGCCCTGAATAGAAGACTTGCCGGAAGAACGGGAGAAGAGGACCGCGAACGCTGCCTTCTGGAAGGTGTAGATAGCCTCATTAAGACGAAAGCTCCAGTTCGTCGGAAGACCGACTCTAGTATCGTCGTGGATTTCTTCAGAGAACGACCTCGTACTTCTTCAAGCGGACAAAGAAGGTAGTTTCGTCGCCATAGCACGCGTTACCTCCCAGGAAAAGGCGGAACAAGCAATTTCTAAGAACTTTGTTCCCAGCGATTTGAACCTGCCCAAGGTGAAGCGACAAGCAGTACGGATGTGTAGTGACCTGAACTTGCCGAAGCTGGCTAAGGCAGTAAATAAGTGTAAAGGTACTAGTTTAGAGGTGTTCTTTGCCGTCAAGACCCATAAGTTGGAAATGCCCTTCCGTTCCATTGTGAGCGAACGCGGTGCGTGGCATCAACGGCTCAGCAAATTCCTCCTTCTACAGCTCAATGGGCTGCAGATAGATGACCCGTATTCTGTTAAGAACTCTCTAGATGTGATCGCCTTTTTTGAGAGAAACTTCCCCTGTACGGCATGGTTTTTTTTATTGATGCAGTCGACCTGTTTTATTCGGTACCTCATTCTGAACTGCTTCCTTGCGTCAGAAGTTGCATTGAGAAGAATCAAACAGTGTCGCTTCAGAATGATTGCGGTATTTCTGTTGAGGATTTTATGTCACTTTTGGAATTTTATTGTAATAGTACCGTGGTTTCTTATAATGACAAGCTTTTTGTACAGAGGAAAGCCATACGCATTGGATCGTGTGTGGCACCGGTGCTGTGTAACATTTTCTTGTCGTCCATTGACTTAGATTTGAATGAAGCTATTGACTCTAAAGATTTTAAGATATTTCGTTATGTTGACGACTTCCTGGTGATTTTGAATGCGACTAACCACATGAGTTACAGTGCTGCCTTTGGAAAAAAGTTTTAAGCGTTTTTCGATCCCATGGAAGGAGCTTGACTTTTACCTACGAGGAATCCAATAATAAGGAACTGCAATTTCCTACATCACAATAACCTTTAATGACCACTTCACGTGCTGGTCGTACCGACACCGCGATAAAAAGGACTTGCTTAATTTTGAGTCGGCGCACTCTAAAAATGTCAAGAGAGGCGTTGCGACAATGTGTTTTCATTCGGCGCTAAGCAGATCTTGCAAACACATGATGGTTGAAAGTTTTGATTATCAGATCTTGCTTCTGCAATTGGCTGGGTTTCCTTGCTCAGTCATAACTAGCGTTTCGGAGAGTTTGCTGAAGAAATTGAAAGGAATGCACAAAAGGACGGAACCCAGAGAGCATAAGAAAAGGCCAGAAATTACACCCTATATGCATAAAGTCGCCCACAACCTGAAGAAGGTTGCGGGATAGACACGAAGTTCCCGTGATATTTTCCGCCCCTAACGAGCTCTCCCGGCTATGGGCCCGTGTATCTGAGAAAAAGAGCAAGGCCGCCTGTGACAAACAGCATGTAAAACCGTTTTGCCCATTTGTAGTTGGGGTGGTTTATGAAATACCCCTCAGTTGTGGTAGGACATGCATGGGTCAGACTGGTCGATGTTTAAACATTCGATAAATGGAACATGAAGCCTCCCTTAACAATGTATCGGGATTACACTTGCCTTCGCACTGCAAGTCCTGCGCATGCGCACCCCGTTTTTCCGAAACCAGGGTGCTTGAGAAAAGTTGAAACCAGGTGGCCAGAGAATTGTTGGAGGTTTTTTGCATAAACAAAAAAGGGTGCCCAGTGTGTCAGTGTGCCGTCTTCGAACCTTTATCGCAGCGAATTGCACTTTTTATACAAAGTCTTTTTAACTGACCGTTGTTTGTCATTCTGTAACGGGGATTAGCAACGTGACTCGCGCATGCACTTGAAATTACCTGGGGAGCAAACATATTTCCAATAAATCAGTTGTTAGTTGGCACCAGTCCTGTCGTTTCTTGTCCTCGTTTCTTTGTGCCTCCCATATTTATTATACCATGAACCAACCTAGCCCAAGAACGCGTTTTAGTCGAGGAAATGGCGGCGCTCATGAGCGATGAGTGCATGCCGGCGAGCGTGCGTGCAAAATGGACGAACTGGACGGCACGAACCATGGAAATCCTCATAAGGCTATCGGAAAATCATTTGCGTGATCTGCGGAGCACATCACTCAATGCAAAGTTGTACGCGGCAATAACAGCCGAGTTGAACGCCGAACTGCCGCCTTACGTAGAGCAGTTCACGCCAAAGCAAGTCCGGATGAAGATAGACAATCTGAACAAGAAGTACCGGTAAGTACATGAATATACCTCGTGGTACATGTGACATTTACCCTGGTTGCTGCTGAACATATTCAAAGCATATATACGCAAGGAACTGGCTCTTTAAGCGTCAACGTGAACCGTTGGCTATTGTTTATTTATTTTATGTGAGGCTAAATATTTGCTTCGTATTTGACTAAGGTGGGGCAAGGTATGGTGTAAGGCTGGTTTTAACGATAATGGAGACGCGCTTTCGCACGAAAGACGAAGTAGTGATAGGGATAGGAAATGACCAGGTCTAACATGTTAATAAATATAGTTGTAGCATTTTAAGTTGTGTAACTATTCGCTTACAGATTGCACTAAGATTGGTACGTACAACGCATAAATGCATGTTTAAAGTTCTCACGCGATGACGGCGGAAACATGCTGTCGCAGTACAGATAGTGCTGATATAGGGGGGATATTTTGCTTCCGTTTCCACATATCTTCACGGGTGATGTTTATGAAGTCTGTTGGACTACATGTTGCTCATTTTGCGCCGATTCACCCTTAGAGACTTATGACAACCTTAACATAATTCTTTCTCTCTTTAGGAAAAATTAGGCGACAAGGCACCTCCACTGGCTCGAAAGGCATCGAATGGGACTACTATTGGATCCTGCACAGGCTTTTGGGCACTCTTGCGACGACTGACGACACACTTGTGGAAGGAAGTTTCCAGCTATTCTGTGTTTATACACACTTTTTACCATAAAAAAATGTAATGAATACCAGCACTTGATTCAAGAGTTCAGTATTGTATGATATAGAGCTCGTGTGTTGGACAATATGGCTCACGGCATAATGCAACGATACCGTATTGAACAAAGTTATTTGAGGAAATAACCTAAGCATTAGCATACCAACAGACCGAAACTAACGTTGGTGGATATTAAGTTGCAGCCAGCCAATTTTAGTGCATTGTAGATTGAACTCCCATATATTCAACTCGTTGGAAGTGTGCTTCCTTGTTTGTGGTTGAGCGGTGATGATTGCGTTATATGCTAATCAAAGGCTATAAATGTGCAGGCTGATGTAGTCTCGGAAGTTCCGGAGGGTTCAGAGCTTCTGGCCTCTTGGGACGACCTCATTCCCACTGAATCCAGCACAGAGACCAAAAATGTGGGTTAAAGCAGCGACTGCAGCAGTCCTGTTCTTCAGCGTGGTAGCAGCGCAAGCATTAACACCGACTGCGCAACAAACACGCGTGATTGCAATGTTGAGAGAGCCACCACCAGCGGGAGCAGAAAACGACATGGCAGCTCTATCATGCAGAAGAGAGTTGACTTGCATAAAGAAGAGGCATCCACTGCTGCAAAAGCAGCCAAGAAGTCAAGGAAGCTCATGAAGAAATGGTTGAAGCTTCAAAAGGAATCAAATGACATGCAGGCCGCTATGCTACAGTTAATGCAGCAGCATTTTGCAGCAAAAGGAAAATTTAATAACAGAAATCGAATGACATGGTTCGATTTATTAGAACATAGAGGTATGCCATTGCATCGAGAAGTGTCATAGCAAACCAAGCGACATCTCTGTAAGCAAAAGTGGTCGCAGTTTTTATGCCAAACTACTGATTTCAGTTAGAACAGAAATGTGCTTGCAGCCTCAAGCTTTCTACGCAGAAAGCACAACAATATCAGATTAATATGGGAATGTTAAAAAACGCATCACATTGACGTATGAATTTCAATGCATAGTTCCGAAACACATCAGAAACATAACTGCTTATCGAGGCGATCATAAAGTTGTGTACACCGAAGTGGCCTTTCGTATGAAAGTCATTTTCTCTCGTTAGTAGCCAGCAAGAAATGCTGCTAGCGCGTTTCGAATTTGTGCGCCATCTGGTTCTGCACGATTGGTGGTTCGCTGTGGTTGAGGTCTGCTTTCATCTTCGAAGCGATCGCACTCAATCCACCTTGCGTCGCATTTGTCACTCAGCTCTTCGCAAATGTTGTGGAGCACACAGCATGCACGGATGATGCGCCTGAAATTGGGGAGGTCATTTTCCGGGCCTTTGTGCAAAGTTCTGAACCGTGCTTTCAAACGCCCAAAGGCATTTTCCACAACTCGCCTTGCGCGGGAGAGGTGATAATTTAAAAGCCGCGAGTCAGAACCTGTATCTCCTGGTTGCGAAAAAGGCTTCATGACGTGCTTCTGAAGTGGAAACGCCTGATCTGCGAGCAGGACACGCCCAACTGACACACTGTGGAACGTCTTTTTTTCCCGCTAGAACAAGGCACTTAACAAAATCTTCGGGATGCTCGACTTGTAGAATACATTAGCATCATGATTCTTTCCTGGCACATTGGTTAACATAAATTTGTAGGAGGGGTCTACTACGGCCAGAAGAATCATACTGTACCATCCCTTATAATTGTAGTAGTCACTTGCTTGTTCTTTCGGGGGGGGGCACACTTCAATGTGGCACCCATCTAGAGCTTGTGGAAATCCGGTCAGTGCTGTGAACTGCCTCATGTGCTCGGTTAGTTCATGTTGTGCAGGAAAGCGCACAAATCTCGCCTGAAGTAGATGAACAACCACCTCGCAAAACTCGCGGAGGATTACGTTTACAGAAGCACGGCTTACTCCGAAGACGTTGGCCACAGTTCTGTCTTCGGCAGATGAGGCAAGACGGTAGATCCCGAAGGCCGCCCTTTTGTCTAAAGGAATGGATTTTCGCTTGTTTGTGTCGACGCGCGTCATAGACTCGCACACACTTACTACATAATGAAATGTGGTGCGACTCATTCTGAAGTTTGCCCTGAAGCCGTCATCTGAGAGATGCGGTTGGGTTGTTTCCCACCACGACCACCATGGACCGCGTGGGTATGACCACAGGCGAACACAGTCGCACAGCGATCGCTGTAAGGCGTTTACACCGTCTTTCCGCTCTTCTTCGTTCGGCATTTAACTTTTCAACTTCAATGAAAATGTTGCGCTCCCGGATTCGCCGCTGTTGCAGACGTACCTGCAGAGCCGTGAAAGAAGCCCAAAACGTTTCATCGTCTTCGGTGTGATCGGCTGCAACATCAAGCATAGGCTTGCTCAAAACCATCGCCGCTTATGCAGTCCACGCACGCCAGTCACTGCGGTACACAAAACTGACGACAGAAACTCACAGCAGTAACAAAACGAGCAACAAAATCCACAAACGTGTATAACAAGAAGCAACACCGGTCACTGCCAGCAAAACAAAAGCAGTCTTGTAAGTACATGGACAGGCACACATAAGTACAGGCTTGAGCAAAAGTCTGCAGACCACGGGATCGCGTGGCCGAATGCATCGACGCGCCATCTAGGGACGTGACGCCTGCTGCGGAGCGCATGCGCGTCCCGTCGTATCAGTTGGCCTCTCATGCCGATCTGTCTGACTCGGTTACAGCTCGTAGCCAAAACGACAACTGCATGGGCGTCGCTTTCTTTGCTGCATAGAATCTGTGCCGTTTTTTTACGTAGCGGCTGCGACGGGGCCGGTTCAAGCGCCGGGCTCGCGTCGTTTTCTACACCGGTTGATTAGCCGAAGTAAGCATAGCTAGCATCGCATAACCTGATGAAGCGAAGCACACAAAATAGAGTACCTCGAATGAGCTTCGATGTCACACATATTAATCACTAATAATTATAATTAGTGTTAACGCCAATCACATTGGATTTAGCTTAATGAGACTCGACTCAGTCAGGAGCAATTAGTATATTCCTGAGCTTGGATTCTCTGAGCTCACGAGAATTGATTTCAATTACTTTCATTGGGTTTAATGAGATATTGCCTAATGAGACCTAATTATGATTCGATTAGTTTGATGATGCCATGATCAACCACGCTTAATCAGATTTATATATACTTACCTTGGCGCTGCCTAATTAGCATAGTTACGCATAATTAGCGTAATTATGTCACGTGAAACTCCATTATCTAGGGTGTGCTTGGTTGGATCTCAGGCTAATTAATCAGGCATAATTAATACTCATATATACGACTAATTAGCCGTAAATGAGCTTAATTAGTTTGGAGTCGATAAGGATAATTAGTATCTTCCTGGGCTTGGCTTCTCTGCGCTCAAGCGGAAGTCGACTTGGATTAATTGGCCGCGGTTAGGTTTGCCTTATTTAGGCTAATTTCGCTCGCCTAATTTAAGAGATAGCATGATCATCCATGCTCAATTAGATTTGGCTGTACTTACCTCGACTCATCTGGGCTCATCGAAGCTCAACTTCGCTTAACATGAATATAGCAAGCTGGACTAGGCTTAATTAAACCTACTTATGTGACTTTATTAGGTGATACCGTGCTCAACTATGTTTGATTTGTTTCGGCTATACTTACTTTGACTTAACTAGGCTCATTTAGCTTAACTTGGGTTAACGAGACAAAGGCAAGCTGGGCTGAGAAAACTTAATTTTGTTGTGTTTGGCTTCATCAGGTTATGCGATGCTATAGCTATGCTTAGTGCGGCTAATCAACTGGTGTAAAAAACGACGCGAGCGCGGCGCTTGAACCGGCCTCGTCGCAACCGCTACGTAAAGGAACGCTATAGATTCTGTGGAGCAAAGAAAGCGACGCCCAGTTGTCGTTTTGGCTACGAGCGCCGTAACCGAGTCAGACAGATCGGCATGAAGCCAACTGATACGACGGGACGCGCATGCGTACTGCAGCAGGCGTCACGTCGCTAGATGGCGCGTCGATGCATTCGGCCACGCGATCCCGTGGTCTGCACACTTTTGCTCACGCCTGTACATGGACAGGCACGCAAAAACAAAACTATCTCAATCAATGATGTTTTGCCATAAAAGATGCATATATTCGCATAATTGTACCTTTGAAGAACATTATGCAAAAAATAAGTGACATACTTGTGTACAGAACGGCGATCTGCTGATTAGTGCGTCAGTTAGTTTGTTCTACGCCAGGTGGTGTTAGCCGCCTTAACCGAAGACGCTTTCGCGCTGTGTAACATTGGCGAACCGTGGTTGGCGCTAGCCGCGGTTCCACGCGGTTAACCGCGGTTGGTCGCAACCGCGGTTAAATTGCCTGTTTAACATGGGTATAACAAGCTAGCGAATCGTCACTAATACCTTAACGGGGCCATGACACCCAATTTTCGCTCCATAATCTGCGTTATGTGGGTTAATCCTTAGGTGTTCACGAACAAGCTGGCGAAATTTCAGTCCCCTTGGTCGAGAATTTAATTGATAACGATCATTTTTATAAACACGCGAGCGTCCCGAGAGTCTGGCAACACTATTGTACTCGCACACCGTGACGTAACAAGCGGCTTGTTTTGCAAGCGTCTGTATTCCGGCCAACGATATTGTTTCGTGGTCAGCTGCGTGTGCAATGGAGCTATTAGAGCTTTCTTAAGTTCGCCATTGAAAATTGAACGGTTTGCAGCAGCTGAAACTTAGGTAGTAGACGACGGCTCCCCTCCACGAAGCTCGTGTCGTGACACACCATGACAAAATGGCGGTCGCCGGCGGCGGGCGGGGTTTATAGCCGGCGACATTGAGGGCTCATTTTGCAATGAAATATTCGTTTACAGTTTATTTTTCACACATGTACAGGAACAATAGACCCTCTACTTGCATATTTCACTGAAAACCGCAGTTCGGTGGCTGACCGTGTCAAGGTCCCCTTTAAGGATAATGTTAAGCCCGATATCATTCTCTTCAAAGAGACACACGGTCTCGCTAAATTGGCAGGCTATCGCTCGATCGGACATGCCGACGGGGAGACGACCTTCATTACCGCTTTAGTTAGGCGAAACCTTACATTGACGCAACAAGACACGGAAATTATCCAATATAGATAATATATTTATTGAACTGGTTCCGCAACGCAAGACACACGAAAGCCTTTTTATACTCAAGATATTCATCAACTCCAAACACAAGAAGCACAGATTTCTCACACTCTTTAAACGCGCCGTCAACATCGCCGGCAGAAATCCCATCATAATATGGGGGGACTTGAACGCGCCACACACTGCCTGGGGATGCTTTTACGTGTTTCCCAAAGGTAGAGACCTGTTGTTTGACTCGTAGCAGAAGGGCTTAACTCTCCTCGACAACCCTAGCACACTCACACGCGCGGGCACTAGCTCCAGTAAAGACACAACACCCGATCTAACGTTCAGTAGAAACACATCCGCAGCCACCTGGAAAAAGACCCTAGAGGACCTGGGCAGCGACCACTACATCATCGCAATACACGTTCAGGGCGGCCCACATGAACCCACGGGAAAACAGCTCAAGTTAGTAGACTGGACCCAGTTCCGCAAATCGCGTGAGAACCAGGTCGAACCCATCAGCGGCATAGAGGACTGGATGCACGCCCTTAAACAGGATGTTAATGATGCCACTCAAATCGTACCTCCCGAGGCACACCTCGAAGAGATCGATAGCCGGCTCCTCCCCATGTGGGAGGCAAAGCAATCGCTCCAAAAGAGGTGCAAGACACAAAAACACAACAGAAACCTGAGGAAACGCATAGAACTCCTCAATGTACGCGAAATAGAGATGTATGCGAAACAGCTAAGCCGACAACCCTGGGACGAAAGCTGCAATGCAATGAACGGGCAGTTAAGTCTCGGTAAAACATGACATTTTCTCCAATTCCTGCTCGATCCAGACGACAACGAAACCGGCCAGCGACAAACCATCACCAAACTAATCCATGCGCACAAGGGCACCGAGGAGGGGCATCGAGGAGGAGTTTCTTAGGAAAGGTAGAGCTCAAATACATCTCTTAGGCTCCTGCTCAGCAGCACCCAGATTATACGGGCCAGGTCAACACCACCTTAGACGAGGAATTTACCGAAGTGGTTATCCGCGCCGCCCTACAAAAAACTTAACACCAAATCTGCACCAGGTCCCGACACCACCACCAACGAGACACTATGTAATCTTGACGATGAGTCGAACACGCATATCACAGATTACATTAATCAATGCTGGAACACCTCAACCTTGCCTCTTCAGTGGAAAAACGGCCCAGGTGATTATCATTCCTAAACCAGGCAAACCACTGAATACTCACAATCTTAGGCCCATCTCCTTAACATCGTGAATGGGCAAATTGATGGAACACGCGTTCCTGGCTACACTAACAAATTACCTCGAAGAAAACAACGACCTATTTTCCACACACCATGATGGGCTTCCGCAGGCATCTTTCGACGCAGGATGTCATGCTGCAGCTCGAGCACCACATCATAGACAGTACAGGACGCTCCACTAAGGCCATTCTTGGTCTATATCTCAAGAAGGCTTTTGACACTGTCACACATACCACCATTCTAAATCAGATCAACACCCTAAACTTGGGGCTCCGCACGTACAACTATATCAAAGCCGTTCTTACGGGCAGGACGGACACGATCATTGTGGGAGCACTCAGATATCATCCGAGATAACCACGGGAAGCGCGGGAACCCCGCAGGGTTCCGTAATCTCTCCCCCTTGCTGTTTAACCTCGCCCTCATCGGCCCTCCGTTACAACTACAAACCATCCAAGGACTCCATCACACTGTTTATACCGACGACATCACCCTCTGGGTGTCCGACAGCAATGATGGCTCCATAGAACAAACATTACAGGAGGGGATTGACACAGTGGAACGGTATCTACTAGGAACGGGACTATCCTGCTCGGCGGAGAAGTCTGAGCTACTGCTATATCGCCCTTTACTCAGAGGCCGACCACCCAAAACAACATCACCAAGCGCAGACACACTCCGATACAACACTCACT
Organism: Rhipicephalus appendiculatus; assembly: GCA_030522465.1. Taxonomy (NCBI): domain Eukaryota; kingdom Metazoa; phylum Arthropoda; class Arachnida; order Ixodida; family Ixodidae; genus Rhipicephalus; species Rhipicephalus appendiculatus. Next base: position 111,827 of record JALIZH010006826.1, read on the forward strand.
ACAAGCGACGGTCGCATCATACCAACCGTGGATAAAATCCGAGTGCTAGGACTGATCTTCGAAAGTAAGGGTATAAACGGCGAGACAGTTCGCAACATTGACTTCAAAGTGTCGAACACGCTCATTAAGGGCATCACCAATAAACACAAAGGCATGAAAGAGGCTAGCATCATCCGCCTGATTCAATCATTCGTACTCAGCCACATCACCTATGCGGCGGCGTACTACCGATGGTTCACTGCAGAAAAGTCAAAACTCAACTGCCTAATTAGGAGAACTTACAAACAAGCTCTAGGTTTGCATCAGAACGTCAACACAGAACTCCTCCTTCAACTGGGGTACACAATACCCATATATGTATATTGGGAGCGATTGGCCAAGACTAAGCCAGGCCGCGGAATCTAGTGTGGTACTAGAGTTCCAGAATCTCGGAATCTAGTACCACACTGAACACGAAGACAAACACGACATACCACACACTATTCGTGCTAAACTCACAGTTCCACCCATAGCCAGGATCATGACCCTGAACACAACAAGGGCAGGCGTGTCAGTAGAGCCAGAGCCATGTCCAATATTTTTGGTCGAAACACGAGGCGGTCTTTGTCGATGCAGCACGCTATTGGGAACGTCACCACTTCGTGGCTGCTGTCGTAGACCACACACAACAATGCAAAATCAGCGCATAATTCATCACAAGACACGTAGAAACGGCGGACGAAGTGGCTATCGCGATGGCCATAGCCCACACGAACGCTTCATATATCATCAGCGACTCGCAAACGGCAGTTCGAAATTACGCATTGATGATCCTTAATAAAGGCAAAAATTGGGGGACCCTTAACCTTCGCCTTTAAGAGTTGAACGCGATAGCGATATCCTGTCCCTAGATCGTACTTCAATCACTTAGTGCATAATATGTAATGGGTAGCAGGCTTTAAACCACGCGCAATTATGCGTGGGAAATGCGGGAAATGTTTCCGAACTTGCTATGCACCCACTGCGTGGTCTTAAGGGAATACTCGCAGTAACGTGCGTGCCTTTTGTAATGGGTGCACGGCTTTGAACCACAATGTCTTTATGATATACACATATTCTGACGCCCGATGGCAATGTACGCTTGTACACGCAATATTACTGCGATATTACATGTATTGTGACGCCTGTATACAGGACGCGTGTGTTTGTAAAGCATGAAAGATATTTTCACTGCCTTTCCAAGAAGAGGAAAGTATTTTAAAAGTAACCTCAAGCAGTAACGCAGTAACGTGGTAGAACACCTGTTGTGGTAGAACACCTGCTAGCCATGCAGACGGCCTGGGTTCGATCCTCATTCGGACCCGGAAATTTTTATTATTTATTTTATTTGCATCTTTCTCGATTTTTTTGGTCACGGACAAGATGATCATTTTTCGCTCACAACCAACGACGCCGCCGCCGCCGCCGCCGACACCGACACTGACGCCGGAATTTCTGCGAAACGAGCTCTTTAACGCTCTCGCGTTAAAATTCACGAGGCGGACAAATACGTGCACATCCTTTGCTTCCCTGCCCACACGCCCTTTGGTCACCCGGAGGTCAGTTCAAATGAAGTGGCGCACAACGTGGCTCGAGGTCTTACGTTCAGAGCCGCGCTAGACGAACCAGCCACCCAAACGGACTCTTCTGCGGCGGTATGGGAATGGGACGATCGGCTCACTAAATTCTGTGACATAACTCAACACTATCGATTGCAAAGGCGGGAGTACCCTCCGCCTCACCCCATGCTAAATCGGGCGCAGTCGGTTCAGTGGCGGCAGCTACAAACACGAACATACACGAACCCCGTCATCATGCGCCACTTATATCCCGAAGTCTATAGCACTAATCTATGCAGTACTGTAGCACCACAGCCACTCTTGACCATATCCTATGAGCATGTCCAGCATTAATCTGCAATATTGGGGTCGCGGCTTCCAATGAAGACCTTCGGGCGCGTTGGCGGACTGCGCTGCTCAGCTCGGGCCTGGACAAGCAACTCTGGGCGATCCAGCAGGCCGATGAAGCTGCCGGGAGACACGGGCTCTCCGTTAGCTCCTAGGTGGGAGCCCAGCCCAGCAATCTGCCGGAAATTAATAAAGTTTTTCTCTCCCTCAACAAGTAGTGTAACCAACAAAGCTTTCTTTTCCTATACTGCTGGAAGACAATAATAAACATTACATTTTCCGCATCAGTACTTTACATGCTTTGTCGGTAATGACATTACAATGCGCAGCAAAAAGCTGGGCGCACGACGTGCGTTTGTTTTATTGCGATAGAAATTATATGGACACTTTCGGCAGGTTTTTGCCGTCGCCGTCATGTCCGGTATATGTATGTCTATATATATTCGTGTAAAAGCAACAAAGAAAAACGTTTTCCGACGCGCGGAGTCGGACGGGCGACCTGTCGCTCCTCAGCGCGCGGCGTTAACCACTCCGCCACAAAAGCGCACGTCCTTAAGCGTGCTAACGGCGACCTATTTATGTTCCCCATTTACCGCTGGCGGTACGCCGATCTTAGTGTCCTTTCAGCGAGTTTTCTGCATTACCAGCGAGATGACGCGAAGGGCGCGCTTGGTGCCCGGTGGTTCCAATGCGTGCGCTCGTCTATAGGGAACCCAAGCTCAAGTTTGCGGAGCGACGACAGCGCCACGCTGCGGCTCTGGAGGCAAGCGCTGTTGAAACTGGGGATATGCGCGGCAAAGAGCGCGGCCAATTCAGCCTGTTTCACCGACAGCCGACAGCGGCTGCACACGTGCGCACGCGTTCTTCGGTCGTTGCGGGGAACTTAAACGCTGTGCCGTGAGCTTGGCACGTTCAATCAAGAGGCTTGCTTCGCGAAGCTGCATTTCCGCGATGGTAGAAGCGACCCCACGAAAGCGGAAGCGAGGTCTGAATCACTGCTGTGTGCCACAGCAGTGCAGACAGTACCAAGGCACGCGAACCACCTGTAAAACTGTATCGGTTCCCGGACAAGTCGTACGAGAGAGAAAGTACACAAGCGTGGATCACCGCAGTTAAAAGAATAAAGTTCTAGCTCTGACTCGTCCTCCGTTTTGGCTTACTCAATTCTTCGCTTGAAATCGTTTGTTTCGACTACCTGAATCAGTACGTGACGCGGGTCGTGCATGCAACGACTGCAGTAGTGATTGCTCGCAGTCTCCTCGCATTTTTACATCCAAGTACGGTTGAATGTTGAAACAACTTTTTGTTTTTTTCCTTGTGTTTGTGAGAACTAGCTGTCGTTGTTGGATGTTCTCACTCACATACGTCATACCGCGGTTAGCGTTGCGGTGTTGGTTACTTTCAACTGAACCCCGCACAATGTCAAAGGTTCGCCGCCTGCAATGCACGCGTCGGGAAGGCTTCATCATCGCGCCGCAAGGAACGCCTGTGCATTTTCAGCAAACTTTGACATCGTTTTGCTGGTTTGTTCTATTTTTGTCGCTTTATTAGGGTGGTATATATATATAAGCCGCTGAATCTAACTGGCACTTAATACATGAATTGTAATTGCCACATGCGGAGATTTTGCGGTTTTCTTTCACGCGCACCGCGCACCCGAACGTTGCTTCGAGTGTGCGTTTACGGGTGCGCTGTGCGCGAGCTCATCGCGCGCCCAATACCACATCGCGCCTAAAATTTGGCACCTCTCACGCTGAGCCGCGTTTGCGCAGCAAGTCTTATACACCTATAAACTCGATATTCTCATAAAAAGAGAGTGCAAGCACGAAGCGAGAGGAGGAGGAAGAAACTTTATTTTAACAGTTCCGGCGGCCTCGGTGATGTGGATCCCACGCCTAGGCGTCAGCCAGGAGCCCTTGGGCCCTGGCGACGTCTTCGGCCCGTCGGACTGCCCAGAGCTGCTCCTCTAGAAGCGAAAAAAAAAGACAGACAGACGAGGCGAGCAGTTCAACTTGCTTCGCAGCGGTTAAGGCTAAGCTAAGCTAGCTGCCTCGTGGCTAAGTCAGCGGGTGATGCTCCAGTGGTACGGAGGGCTTGACTCGAACCTTCTTAGGCTTTTTTAGTGCCATGGCCGTGTAATCTTTGTTTCTTTCTCTTTTTTTTTTTTTTGCCCGCCGCGAAAGTTCGTTCACTACAGTACGCGTTTGCCACTGCCAGCATGCACGTCTAAACAACAATCATGTTTTTCATAGTCGACAACGTGGAACATCGATCGAGTGCGTGGCTTCATTTCGCATTGCATATAGACCATTAGGTATTTTTTAACGTGTAACAGAATGAAGCGTACCTCGACGTATACCGTCGTACACGGCAATAACGCGTAATTCGGAAATTGCGTTTCGCGTTAAGTCGGGCGTCGTTGTCGTCTATCGTCTGCTGCACGTCGTAAACGTGATTAACGAACTTTTCTCCTTTGATTACGTTCGCTTTTCGAAGTGCCTGTCCAGCTGGGAGATCTTTTTCAAGGGGTACATTGTGAAGCGCTGCAAGTGCACGGCGAGAGCTCTGCACGTGCACGGAAGCGAGCGGCAGCGCGGCGGAGAGAAGGGAAAACGCACGACGTATACCCCCCAGTTTCTATTTTTCTGCCAGAGATGGCGCTGCCTGTCAAGAGTCGCAGCGCCACTAAGCGATGCTTGAAGCGCGACAAATAAAGAAAACAAAAAACGCAAGAGAATTTTTTTTCGAATACTCATAATTTTATATATGCCAATGTGAACTAGAACTCTACTTTACGGTTTATCTGACACTTGACCAAATGGTATATTGCCTCATTTTTTGGTCGAGCGCCATAAATGGGGGGGGCGTATGCAGGCAGTCCTTGGGCAGTCTGCTATGTGGGTTTGTATTAAGCTCGGGGCACTGCCGGGTCAACGAGGCATCGCTCACTTTTGCGTGGTGGTTTCGTGCGTACCTTCCACAGTTTATTTATTTGCTTATGTGTTGTTTCCTGGCGTTACATTGCAGAGCTGAACTAGCTCACAGTATGGGCAGATAGCCGCTCCTGTGACTGCCGACTGCCTTCGCTGGCGCACGGCCGGCGTGCCCTCGCCTTTAGTGACGGTGAATGTGGCACGCTAAGCAAAGAAACGCTGTACTCTAAGGTTGCCAAAGTGATAATCTCAAGGCTGCTGTCTCGCTGCAGTGGTTTTACACGATTGGGCAACGTGAGTTTTCGAACTATTGTGCTGTTGTGCTTGTTAACAGTTGTATCACAATTTCTTCAGCTGCAAAGTTTTTGGTGTAAATTGCAAGTATACTATTTGGCTAATTAAGCAACCTTGCTTCCTCAATCTTTCTTGTTGGTCTTCCTTTTTGTCTCGCGCAAGCAATTGACGAGCTATAAAGGCGCTATTAATCAAAATGCATGTAAAAGGTCAGCAATTAAGAAAAAATTCAATTTCGCGCCATGTAGGGCAAATGCACGACGTCGTTACCGCTTGCGGTTGTGACGTCATATTTTATTTTTATTTTATTTTTTTTTAATTTTTTTGCTGTTAGTTGTCCCCTCCATATGTAGGTGGCGACGGTGGCAACGAGCCGCGAACTACTGGACACATGGGCTTCTATAGAAATTACGCTACCAGTTTACATATACCTTGCGTGTACTTTGCCCTACGGCGCGGGGTCGCCCGTGCGCGCGCGCGCTTATTTTACGATAGGGGAGGTTTGTACGTATTGTGCTTTAGCAGGAAAAATTGCGTCGAAGTTACAGAGCGCACAAAAATCACTTTGCTCGCTGCAGAGGCCCCGTTTGCGAAAGGAGCGCGCTGTTCAAACACAGTGAAGTAACAACGGCGACAATTGTTAGTTCGCGCTCATCCTGTGTATACCTGTGCGCGCGTTTCGTGCGTTCTTTGTGTATGAGCAGCGTGTTAAATGTCGAGCTGTGAACGTTGTTAGTTCGCGCTCGTCCTGTGTGCGTTCTTTTCGTGCGTCCTTTACGCTTGAGCAGCGCGGTGTACGTTTCGATCTGCTTGCCGTTTTTCGCATGACATTCCAATTTCTTGCTATCGCATTCATTGCTTCGCACTTGCGGCGAAACTGTGACTTTCTCGTTTCAACGCCGTCACATTGCATTCCACCACTCGATTTCGTCGTGCCAGCGAATTTTTGTCACAGAAAAATTGATAGGGCTGTTTTGCGTTCACCGACTACGTCGAAATCAAAGGATACCTCGCTTGTCAGACATCTGACAAAGATGCGCAAGTTTTGTGAATCGTTGTTAGTGTGGACCATCAAGGTGGTCAACCCACAGTTGCAATTGCAGGAGCCTCATTATCTTGCTGCTGCTGAATGCACTGACTGCCATTTGAATAACGTTGCTCACTTTTAAATAGTCCAGCCTGCATGTGCAGCAAAAGAGCTGCATTTAACTTGAAGAGCATCGCAAAGCGCAATATGTTTCGTGGTTTATGTACACCCGTCGGCAAAATAAGTCGGGACGCGCGAGCGGCGACCGCAATCAGACAAACCTAAAGCCTAAGAGAACATATAATTGGGCAAGTTGGTTTGACATCATTCTAAAACAGCGCAGCAAGACGAGGACGTAAGAAACGAAAGAAACAACGGGACGGGCGCTCGCCCGTCCCGTTGTTTCTTTCGTTTCTTACGTCCTCGTCTTGCTGCGCTGTTTTAGAATGATGTAAACTAAAGCCCCTTCATCTTGGGAAAGTACCGCCATCCCTTGTATTCGCCGCCGCGCGCGCGACCTCCTCTCTCCCTTCTTGCCTCTTTGGCGTCCTCTCGTTATCCGCTGTTTCTTCTGCACGGTGATTGGTCTCCTTCGCGGTTGCCCGTGGAGACGCGTGGATCTTGCGTTCTGCTGTTTTTTTTTTTCGTTCGCGCCATTTTTCGCCGAGGCTCCGCGTAACGAACGTAGCCCGCGCTTAGTTTTCTGTGCTTTGTGCGGGCGCTATGCCGTGCTGTTGCGCCTATCACTGCAACAACCACAGTGCAAACGGTTATGCTCTTTTTATGATACCCCAAGGTAAGCGCGATGGCTTGCGCAAGCAGCAGTGGCGGCACAACATCGGCCGAAAAACCTTTGTTCCGACAAAGAACAGTGTTCTTTGCGAGGTAAGTCACCTATCCTATTGCTCGTATCAAAGCATCGCCGAACGCCGCATTTTAAAGGGGCCCTGCAACACTTTTTGAGCATGGTCAGAAAATGCTGCCGATAGGTAGTCGAGGCTCCCGAGAACACGCGAGCCAAATATTATAGCGGATCGCGCTGCCTGGAATTCACAATAAATTCTCAAAGTCAGCTAAAAATTGCTTTCTCTTCTCTCGACGAATGACGCTACAAGCCCAAAAAATCACTCGCCACAGCCATTGTATCAGCCATTGGCTAATTTTAACATGGCGCGCTCGGTCGTTACTAGGGCCGCCGCGGGAGGCCGCGACTTGTCCACGCGTGCGCGCGCGATCGCACTGAAAAGACGTGTATTCGAAGAAAAAAACGAAGAGAAAAAGTGCTCAAGGTCACGAGGCGCGCGTAACGTATTTTCTTTCCCCGTGCCATCTCTCCCTGCTTAGCTTCCAGCGCTTTTGTGGGGAAGAGAAAAGAGAGAATGCAATTGCAGCGTGCGACAAATCTTTGTAACTCCGCTCGTACTGGACGGATTCTAAAAATGTTTGCGGCGGTGAATTCGTGAGGCAATAAGCTCCTTTAGTGATTCCATTTCATGGCTACTTGAAAAAAGTGTCGCAAGGCCCCTTTAAGTATTCTTCCGGCCTGCTCATCAACGTTTATTTTTTAGGAGTGAAGCTCTTTAGGCTCCCACCATGTCCGTTGTCGCCGTTGTCGTAGGTCCCCGTCGGACCGAAACGCAGGTGTTACATCTCCCGTACATATAGGGTTCATAGCGCGCATTCGGTTTAAAATAGACGGTACTCTGTCCGTGCACCTGTCTGTCCATGCCTGCGTGCGTCCGTCCATCCGTGCGTGCGTGAGTCCTTCCGTCCGTCCAACCGTCTGTGCATCCGTCCGTCCGTCCGTGCATCTATCCGCCCGTTGGTCCGTCCGGCCGCCCGTGCCCTGGCACGGTGCCAGGTGGCCGCCGGGGCGCGCAAACTGACGCCGGTCGCGTCGGACTCTACAGCGCTCTCGCTTTGCTTGCGTAGCGTCGCTGTGCTCAACGTGTCCAATCATGCAAGGAGAGAGACGCGCGCATCACGTTCCATTCTGACCGACCCCATCTCAATGGGCACAGGCGTTCGCATAACACACTTTGGAATTTACAAAGTATCCGTCAATTTAAGCGCTGGAACCCGGATGGCGTCTCTACGATGCGCAAAGCGCGAGAATACGAACGCATGTGAAACGGAGGCAGTTTAGCCACGCGTCTCGCTGCGATTTTTCAAAATTTCCTAAGCTACTGTGGCGCGCAAGTTGCCCGAAATCACGCGCCTCCATTGAATTCTGCGGCGCGCCCGTGGGAGCCCCGGCGAAAAATGGCGCCGCGCGCCCCGCGTGCCGCCGGCGGGCGAGGAGAATCGAGGAGGAAACGCGCGCGCGGAGGAGAGTGTCGTTACTTTCCCAAGACCAAGGGGTTTTAGATAAAACTAGAGTTCCTGTATATGCTCTCTACGGGAGCAGAGTTGCGCATAGGTCCGCCATCTTGCCTCGCTAGCAACCATAGCTATGCGGTGAAGCCGCACTCTGTTTTTGCAGGCGACTTGCTTAAGCCTGTCGCCGATCGCCAGTCGACGTGCCTGGCGTGTCAACGACCGGTGATGAACGAAGAAACACCTGCTTTCGGGACTGTGCCATGGGAGTACAAAAGCGCTTTTTAGTCTATCCGGTAACGAAAAAGGCGTCTCGTAGAGCCGAAAATGCCGAAAACATGCGCCGCCGCTGCCGCCACGTCAAGTGGCGCCAGCTATGGAGGATAAAGAACAACTGACAAACACGTAATATATGTCCTCCGAGCTTCCGGGAGCACCCAACGCACCCAACGCAACTCACTAAGCCTATAGCATCGATTATTTCAGCATGTTTTTCGAAAACCGTGCCGAGTCGACGTAAATACTTTGCTGTCGAAGCTTAAGGACATGAATCTAAAGGCAATAAAAGCACCAGTTCGTAGCTAACCGGGCTACAGAGCGCACGACGGTGACTAGATTCTAGGTGGACGGCAACCGCTTTCGGCGGCGCAGCCATGTTTTCCGGGCGCAGCCTGTGCATCAGCTTCCCCGCAGGGCATGGTTGTTAGTGGCGTTTGGAAAACAGATGCGCAACTCTGCTACCTAAAGGTAGCATATACAGGAACTCTAGATAAAACTGCATCGCAGCGCCGTCAGACGTTGAGCGTCTGGTGTCGAGGCATCGCAGTGCGCCTGCGCGTCCTTTCACGGTAGGAGCCATGTCTTTGTACTCGCTTGCAGCGGACTAGCTGATTATATGTAGAGCCTTGCGGTAGGGGCAAGGTCTATCGAAATACGTCGCGAAACTTCGGGCGAAAAGCTGTTCAGAAACTATTGCCAGCGACATCAGCATGGGGAGTTATGGGAGCTGCGATTGAAGCGCGACTATGTTTGGAGGGAACAAACACTAATAGTGAAAAACCAAGTTTTATGCAAAGGCGAAGTAATTGTTATGTTTTACAAATGACATTTATTTCCCCAACATTATTAAGTAGGTGCAATGAGCAAATAATTTATGACAGTGTTTTATTATTACGAATTTTTTTTTCTAGCGCCCCCTGCGCACGCCATTATTAGCTATATACTCAGTGCAGCCCTTGCGCTGCATAGAAAGGCGCGCTCGTAAAATTCGTCTGTGATGACACACCCCCTCACATGTTTTAGTGTTTTGCACTTGATTGCGTTCTCTGAATTGTTGTGGTGAAAATTTAAGTTGTGCTGTGCGCGAAGTTGTGACGTGCGTTTCAACCTTTGTGAACGTCTTCAGCACAGCGTCCAACGGGCAGCGGGACGATGCGGATAACATTTAACGCCGAGTGCTTGCCTCGGTACTTGCGGAAACTGTGTGCTGTGCAAGGTTGCAGTAGCAACACACGCATGCCTGGCGACCCATGCCTTCTAGATAGGAAACAAGCGCAACGGTTTGGAGGACTGTGCTCGCTGGACTTTCATGCATCAGTATTCCTGCGGCCTGGTTTCCTTCTTGAATGCGCAGTGCCTACTATTATTCGTGTTATCGGTGAGCAGATTGCTAAGTTATCTATCGCGCTACAATTCGCATACCTGCATTCGCATACGTAACAGAAATTTATCGGATCATAAGGCAAAACAAAGCGCATGTAGTGTCCGCACACTTTTAGAGCTTATTCACTTGGTGCTCATTTGTGCACTGTAATAAAAGTGAGTTATTGTGAACATTGAATAAAACTTGAGTGTCATAATTTTGGCGTGACCAGGCGTCATTTCTTCTTAGAACTGAAGAACACAAGCTATAAACCTGCGTATGGGCGAAGCAAATAAGCAACGCTGTACACTGCTGCTTGATTTATACCATCTGAGGAAGATGCCACGAACGCCGAATAGAAGTCCAAAGAATAAGCTTTCAAGTGAAACCAAAGCGAATTGAACGGTAGTACACTTAAACATCACTATCTATTTATGAGTCGATATTAGTTTAGCTCGCGTTGACTTGAAGCGCACTCGTTGTGGACTCGCCGGCGATCGCCTTAGCGCGAGTCCATAGCGATCAGGGGACTACGAAAACTAATTTGAGATCAAATTTCGCGCTGTTGCCCACAAAATGACGTCACTTGTTTACCGGCTATTACGTCACATCTGCTTTATTTCTTGTTCCGCCGGAAGTGTTCCCTCCTCACATAGATAGCGCTAAGCCCCATGAGCAGCTGATGAGCCGCCATTTTCTGAACGTATGGGATTCTATGGAAGCTTCGCTACCAGTTACATTTACCTTGGTAGGGGCGCTTTCTCCAGCCTGTCACGAGCTCTGTTCGACGAGGGCATGGTTGGCGTTAAGTGCACGCTGCTCACTTTATTCGAATAATAAGACAGCATATCTTATCTCAGTGACACGCCGGTGCCACATACACAGTTCCCTTTTGTACATGTTCTTTTTGGTTTAAACGTACCGTGTGGTACTGAAATATGAATTAGGGCACCGAAAACGAAGAGTCGTTGAGCCGAAAATATGCTTGAGTTTACTAACATAAGATGAGAAGAGAAGTTCCGGCTGCTACGCGTTATCTGTCGATAGATCAAAACGAGCGGCGTACCTTTCACCCGTCGTAACACGCCCCCGTCCAACTTAGCGCGTGACGGTTGGAACAAAGAAAGCGACCCCTACCGCAAAACGCTACATGCAATCAGGTAGCCTGCTTATGGTGGCTAGAGAGGGAGGTGTCAGCATCGGCTGGGCCTGCGCCACGCAAGTCGGTGCGGCACTTTTTCATGACGCCGACAGGTGGCGCGGCGTCGTCTGCGAGAGCCTTTGCGCTGCCCGAACCAACGTTGGCCCGAACTGCATGACCAGTCGCCGCGACACGACGCATCCGCGCGTCCGGATCGCGTGGGCAGCGCGGGTGCGCAGTCATCGCGCGTCTGCAGAAACGCGCTCCTCGGCTGTCTGTGCACACGTGCATTTCTTCGCCGTTCAGTAACCGCGCTGATGCGGGGGCGCTGCTGTCGGCTCCGCGAGCCCGTTCGCGCCGCCGGATCATGAAAAAATGCTGCCTCTCCGGCGCGCCGTTGCTCACACCTCCCCCTCTAGCCACCATAGCCTGCTGCGAGTGAACAAAACGACATGACTGCCAGCGTGAAAGCATGCGCACGCGCACTGCTATGTCTCGTCACCAGACGCTCAACGCTAGACGGCGCGGCGACGCAGTTTTATCTGATTGCGGTCGCCGCTGGCTCGTCCCGACTTATTTTACCGACGGGTGTACACTCACCCATTTTTTTAACCTGAACTCGCGAGCATCGATAAGCGCCCGTTCCCGGCGTCCCGGTGTCCGGTTCCCGGAACAGCCTAGCAGAGCGCATCTGGACAGGACTGTTCTTCACGCATACGCGCGTATTGTCGTTCATTTCGCCTCCGTGCATCGTTATACGCGCTTTTCGACTTGGCGGTCGACGTTCGCGTGTTCAGGTTAAAAAAAATTGTCGACTGTACATGTTCGTCAGTGCGCGGCAGGTCCCGATAAGCCCACAGCAGGTTGCGGCGCATGCCTTTTCCTTGTGTCGCGCGCCTACGCATAACGGAGTTGACGATAAAACTGCGTCGCTAGGCCGAACAGTCTCCCATCAGTAATAAAAGCGTTTTATTTCGCAGAAAGTAGATTGCTCTCCAAGGTACGCGAGTTTTTCGAAAAGCTCGTAAAGTAAATATTTCGCTTTCGCTCGAACAAGGCTCTATTGACAAAGACAGTCAATGTGGTTCAATGCGGTTCAATGGTTTGTGTTCTAATGAACATGCATCCACAGCGTACAAAACTGAACTTCAAGTGCAAAATTCTGGAGCCCACAAAAACACTGAGGAAGAAATCATATAGCAGCCGCAACAGAATTGATGGTGTTAACAGCTGATGGTGTTGCTACGGTCACCCTTGACGGCACCTTGATAAAGCGAGGGCATCGTTCATTCTATGGCGTTACAACAGCTACTTCGTCTGATACTGGCGATGTTTCGTGCTGTGAAACTGATGGCAGTTTTGTTTTCTTTCTGCAAGGAACGAGCACACTTATTTAAGCAGACGCCTCTACAATGTCACATAATGGTTGTCTGCCCAGCTGCAGAAGCCAGCTCTGCAGTCAGGATTTTCAGTCGCTTTTTGGACGTCCGTGGGCTCAAATAAATGTGGTACATTGCGAACGATGACAGTGCACAAGTACACACAAGCTCATGAACGATATCATGTGTGAATAACGGTGAGTGAAAAACGCCACCACAGTGAGCATCACTGAAAAACAATAAAAATCGCGGTATATTAACGCTCTTGTCGCGTTGTAAAAGCGGCTCTCTAGCGCGGCTAATCGCGATCGACTGGATCAAGCGCCAAGTTCAGATAACGCGGAGAAAGTGGCAAGATTGATGACCCCTTTAAGCATGGGCGAGCACTGTCCCAAAACGAGAACGGAGTGGTAATATCACTGCATGATATCACCCATCTTTTTAGGGGATAAACATATATAATGATAATAATAATGCTCGAGAATACGTCGAAGTAAAATAAACAGGACGGTTTTAAATGCCAAGCATTTCTTTGCGGACGGCAGGCACTTTGAGCGTTTGTATCTATCTATCTATCTATGAAGGAAAGTGTAAACTTAAGGGCTCGTTTGCTTTGTTAAACACAATATTAATGAGAACTAACAGACAATGATGCCAAGAAAGTATAGGGGATGTTATTAGAAGTAATTGTAATGTAAATGTGAAGAAAGAAAAGTGGACGAAAAGATAACTTGCCACCGGCAGGGACCGAACCTGCGACCTTCGAATAACGCGTCCGATGCTCTACCACTGAGCTACGGTGGCGGTCATCCCCCCGTCCACTTTATAGGATATATATGTGCATTTAAACGTGGGAGCGTCAGTCAGCGCCGCCTATTGCCATCTGTCTAGCCGCCTACGTTTGGTTCTTCTCGAGATCGCCTCTTTAACTTGGTGTAGACCAATATTGGCATGGGAAGGTAAGAGAGTTTGGGGAAAACGACTGTCTTGTCACGACAATAATAGCTTGAAAATTCTGTCGCGTACGTCGACAAACCCTTTCCTCCAGACACGTGTGGCTCATACCCGTATACCACGCGCCGTGGTACGCGAGTATGCGCCACAGGAGATGGTCAGTTTATATCTACCCCGGAACAGCGAGGACAGACATAAGTAGCGTAAATGTGAGAGCGTTAAGAGAAACTGACATCGGCAGCGTAGACCCCAGGCATGCAAAGATAAAACATCAGAATCTCAGCAAGAGTCGAACCCAAGCATTCTGCGTGGCAATCAGCTATTCTACCACAGAGCCATGCCAGGTCTTGAAACTGCTTTAGAAAAAACCGCCAGGCCTGCGCGGAACGCGCAGCACAGTCACAGCGAAAGCTGGGAGGGCACCATTTCTAAAACCCGTTGCAATCTATCTTGGGGCTACTAATACAAGTACGCTTGCATGGTACCCACTACTCCATTAATTGATTCGGTGGCTGATGACGACGAAGAATTATGGCTTAGCCCTTTGTAATGGGTTGGAAGCATTCAACGACCCCCTCGTAATGCAATTCATATTGCGTGACGCCTGGTTACACAAATGGCATTCTGTGACGCCTGGTTGTCGTTCCGCTCTTCTGCCACGTTATATTGCGCATGTTAACGTGGTTCCTTCCCGACATAATGCTTGTATTGGGTTTTTGTGCGCCGGGTTTTCGAGCACACGCATGGCTCAGTGGTAGAACACTGGGCTGGCACGGAGCGGACCCAGGTTCGAACCCCGTTCCATCCTGTACATTATTTCTTAGTTTTTTTTCTTATTTCGTAAGATAGCGGTTACGGACACCGGCGGCGGCGGCGGCGGACAACTACGGCACCCTTGCTGTGATCTCATAACAGCTTTCGCTGTAAAGTACACCATGCAGCCGTAAGGTCGGGGCAACTTCAACTGTGGTTGTCATAGGCGTGCGCAGAGTTCCTCTTCGGGGGGGGGGGGGGGGGTGCGAAGGTTCATCGCAGCGCCCCCCCCCCTCTCTATTAAGTCAATGTATGGGGCTGACTTTGCGCCCCCCTCTCATCGGTGACTAGGGGGGGGGGCGGCCGCCCCCCTCTGCCCCCCCTCGTGCGCACGCCTATGGTGGTTGTAGTCCTGGCTATCTTATTTTATAAAAAAAAATCAGCATATGCTTCAGAATTACGCTTCGCGTAAAAAAGAATATCACGGCCTAATTCAAGAACAACATTTCAGCCTACCACAGCTGCTGCTTGTAGCGCTCACTCTTGTGGTGCCGTCGTTACGCAACTATGAACAACCTCTTCTCACATGTGCATGTTTTCTAGATACGTGAATGCGTATGAAATTTCTACGTATGTTTACTGAGTACTACATTTATCCGCCTCATAACGTTGTGTTCCTGTTGTAAAGTGCCACACAGAAAACTCCGTGATGCATGCTTCGCATATCATTGATTCCCTACGGTGCGTGGGATCTGCCAAACCTTTTTCGGTTTTTCATTTTATGCTAACTAGTTTTTGGCAGACGTTTTCCAACTGAAATTAAAACTTATTGGATTCTTGAGCTCTCCCATGAAATCGGTGAAAAATTCTGGTTGGTTTTTAGGCAAAATATGTATGTTGCTGCGTAATTCAGCATTCCAAAGAAGCTGGGCCGTAAACTTTGCTCCCTGTTAGTCCAGCATCTGTAGAAGTTGAATACTATTTTCTGATGGAAGATGCTGAAGCCTAAAAAGCTGACTGAGGTGGACTCTGTTTTCCGCAAGAAAATCTTATTTTCAGTTTTTTCCAGCATGAGCAATCAATTCCAGCTTGAAAACTGGCCCAGGTGGATTTCGTTTCGAGCTGGAAAATCCTCCTTCGAGTTCTTTCCAGCACGAGCAATTTTTTCCAGCTCGAAAACTGGCTAAAGTGGATTTCGCTTCCACCTGAAAACTGCGATTTCGAATTTGTTCCAGCTGGCAATGGAGATTTTCCAACAAAAAGTGAAATCTGGCTGAAAATCCAGCTGGAACTGGCTACTTCCAGATGGAAATTTGCACTCATCACGGTGGTCCAGTGGTTATAGTGCTCGACTGCTGACCCGCAAGCCGACGGGATCGATTGCCGGCCGCGGCGGCCGGAGTTTCGGTGAAGGCAAAAATGCTTCAGGCGAAAATGCCCGTGTACTTAGATTTAGGTGCATGTTAAGGAACACTAGGTGGTCAAAATTTCCGGAGCCCGTTTTGGGACGCAAAACCCCAACAATCGCTATATATCACTATTATTTGGTGAAAATTTGCATTCCATTTTCATTTGGGAAGGGTATCGTCATAACCGACTTAGGGATCCTGCAAAGTGCGTTTGAATACCGGTAACACCTCGTTCGCTTCGGCTTCTATTTGTTTGGTCAGGTGCAGTGCGGCATATAGCATCGACACCGCCTGGGCAAGTTACTTCAGTGATCCTGAAAAGTGGCTGTAATTCTGAAGCGACGCTGTTTATTGGGTTCCGGCTTCACCAGTGCGCTTCTGTTTCTTTCATTAGCAGTCCAAGAAAACGCTTTCTTCGAGAGAGTAGCGAAGCACGGGCGAATGGTGGTGCTGTGTTGACGCATTCAACGCTTGTAAACAGGCTGTCGTTGTGTGACAGAAGATGAATAGGTCAACGGCGTTGACCACTACTTGTCTTAAAGACAAGTAAGTGTAATTGGTTTATAGTGATACAATGTTCCGTGATGCTTTCCGGGAATTTAAAGGGTTTGGCGTTGGTTTCCTATGCAAACTCATTGCCTCTCCTGCTTGCTGTACAGGCAATCCCATTATCGTAATGGGCGGAACCGGGAAGTTGCACGCCGATGCATTCTCCATAAATCTGGCTGCATAAGTAGCAGCCACTCTTGACTTTCACCGGTGAAATTTTCACGAGTATGGGACGAATTCAGCAGAAGTTCCTTCCGTTGCTGCACGGCGACACCGCGCGCGGGGAGAAGGCGAGGTGTCGATCCAGGAGGAAGGCAGAGACAGTGAAGCAGGCTAGAAAAAAAAGTCTCGTCATGTCGACTAGTCTAAAACTAACAGCGGTGCTGGCGAACGACCTTAGTGTTTCTTGGCTTAACCAGGCTTTTTCGTAGTTATGCTGGGCTTGTTCTTGGCTCTACTTTTCTTTTCCTTGCTAGGCTACGCTAGCCGGGGTCGCTTTCACAGCGTCGGCGCATGGCTTCGGCTCTCGATTGCAGTATTCCTGGTTGGTTCGGCGACGGTTTAGATCAGAAGCACGTCTTCGCTTACGTTGTGCGAAGACATGCCGAGAGACAACAAAGAAACGCCTCGCCATATGTCGAGAGACAACAGAAACACCCATGTCGAGAAACAACACAGAAATGCCTCGCTGCGCTAGCCCACTGTCTCCTTCATTAGGAGCAGTCTCGTGGTTTCACAGCGTTAGAGCGCGCGCTTCTGCTCTCCCCTTACCTCCCTCCTTCTTCACATAGCACTGCCTCAACCCAAGTGAAATAGGCTACCTATTGAAGCAAGGAACAAAATCGTCATTTGCCTTAACTGTGCTTTCTATACTCACATCCGAGTGATAATGATGATAACAAACAGCAATGTTAAAACAGATTTAGGTGCCTTTGCTGCGGCGCCTCGTATTGGCGACCTGCTTATGCTACATGCATGTGTGTAATACATATTGTCACGTGGGCGTGACGTCGACGAAGGCAACAGTCGGCGTGTAAAAGAAGAAACTCTTTATTAGGCCGAACTTGTGGCCGGGAAACTGAAGGTCAGACTACAGCACTACACACTGGCAGCGATAGCGGCGAACAGAGCGTCGGCCGTCGATAATCTGATCATCGTTGGAACGCGCCGGCTTTTATACATCACGCGTCGAACATTCTAGCCTTATCACTGGTGGTCAGGCAAGCTCTAGAATAAGCTGGACGGTCGGCGTCCTGCGTGCAATCTGATCAAAACGATCTACTATGATCGCGAAGCTTCTAGAACACTGAGGCGGGGTCTGCGCCGAGCATTGCTGACAGTCTGTTATGGGTGGAAACCGAATGCTGTAAAACTGATACAAGAAATGCGCGTGGCAATGCCCCCCTCTGAAAAAGCATCGTCCCGATGCTTAAAAAAGGAACACGGGGGGGGGGGGGGGGGGGGGGATGCATGCAACAATAAATTACAATAATAAATCGAGAAAGTAAAATCATCAATAAGCACAAGCAAGAAAGTACAGTAATAAAGCAAAGAGTATGCAATCTTCACGTTCACTGCCGCGCGTAAAACGGCTTGAGGCGCACGACATGGACGACTTCTGGTCGCGCTCGGCGCCGTTGAGAATTCGTAATGCCGTCCGGAACAACCTCGTAGTCGAGAGCGCCAAGACGTCGAAGCACCTTGTATGGACCGAAGTATTGGCGAAGAAGTTTTTCACTAAGTCCACGTCGGCGTATCGCCGTCCACAACAAAACCCGGTCGCCGGGCTTGTATTCCACGAAGCGTCGTCGAAGGTTGTAACGGCGGCTGTCTGTCGTCTGCTGGTTCTTGATACGCAGGCGGGCGAGTTGTCGGGCTTCTTCAGCGCGCCGAAGGTAGAGGGTGACGTCGAGGTTTTCTTCGTCAGCGACGTTGGGCAGCATGGCGTCGAGCGTCGTTGCCGGGTTCCTTCCGTAGACCAACTTGTATGGCGTCATCTGCGTCGTTTCTTGCACGGCCGTGTTGTATGCGAAGGTCACGTACGGAAGGATGGCGTCCCACGTCTTGTGTTCAACGTCGACGTACATGGCCAGCATGTCGGCGATGGTCTTATTGAGACGCTCGGTCAGGCCATTGGTCTGTGGGTGGTACGCCGTGGTCCGGCGGTGGCTTGTGTGGCTGTACCTCAGGATTGCCTGAGTTAGGTCCGCCGTAAAGGCCGTACCCCTGTCGGTAATGAGGACCTCTGGGGCGCCATGACGCAGTACGATGTTCTCGACGAAGAACTTTGCTACCTCGGTGGCACTGCCCTTGGGCAGGGCCCTTGTCTCGGCGTAGCGGGTGAGGTAGTCCGTTGCTAAGACGATCCATTTGTTTCCGGAATTCGACGTCGGGAACGGCCCCAGTAAGTCCATGCCGATTTGCTGGAACGGTCGGCGAGGTGGCTCGATGGGTTGCAGAAGTCCGGCTGGCCGAGTGGGTGGTGTCTTCCGTCGCTGACAATCTCGGCAAGTCTTCACGTAGTGGGTGACGTCGGCAGTGAGGCGAGGCCAGTAGTACTTTTCTTGTATCCTCGCGAGCGTACGGGAAAATCCAAGGTGTCCAGCCGTCTGGTCGTCATGCAGAGCATCCAGAACTTCTGGACGTAACGCTGAAGGTACCACGAGGAGGAAGTCGACCCGAAGTGGCGAGAAGTTTTTCTTTAGGAGAACGCCGTTCCGTAAGAAAGACGACTCCAGTCCTCGTCTGAATACCTTTGGAGCCACGGTGGCCTTGCCCTCGAGGTATTCTATAAGGCCCTTGAGTTCCGGATCGGCGCGCTGTCGTTCGGCGAAGTCATCAACGCTTAAAGTTCCCAAGAAGTAGTCACCATCCTCGTCGTCCTGCGGCGGTGGGTCAACGGGGGGCACGGGACAGGCAGTCGGCGTCAGAGTGCTTTCGTCCGGACTTGTAAACGACGGTAATGTCGAATTCTTGAAGTCTCAGACTCCATCGTGCGAGACGACCTGAAGGGTCCTTCAAGTTAGCTAGCCAGCACAAGGCATGGTGGTCGCTCACAACTTTGAAGGGCCTTCCATAGAGGTAGGGGCGAAACTTTGACGTAGCCCAGATAATGGCAAGGCACTCTTTTTCTGTTGTGGAATAGTTGCCTTCCGCTTTGGAGAGCGACCGGCTAGCATAACTGATAACCCTTTCTTCTCCGTTAGTCTTCTGCACAAGAACGGCGCCGAGTCCTACGCTGCTTGCGTCGGTGTGGATTTCCGTCTCGGCGTATTCGTCGAAATGCGCAAGTATCGGATGCGTCTGCAGGCGTCGTTTCAGTTCCTGAAATGCTTGAACTTGCGCCGTTTCCCACCGGAACTCGACGTCAGTCTTCGTGAGCTGCGTTAGTGGCTCGGCGATCCTTGAAAAGTCCTTGACGAAGCGTCTGTAATAGGCGCACAGGCCGAGAAATCGGCGAACCGCCTTCTTGTCGGTGGGTGGCGGGAAGGCGGCGATGGCAGCTGTTTTCTGCGGGTCTGGGCGCACTCCAGTCTTGCTGATCACGTGACCCAAAAATAGGAACTCCTCGTACGCAAAGCGGCACTTTTCCGGCTTCAGGGTTAGTCCGGAGCTCTTGATTGCTTCAAGTACGGATTCAAGACGCTCGAGGTGTTCGTCGAAGTTCGAGGAAAACACAACGACGTCGTCCAAGTAAACGAGGCATGTTTGCCACTTCAAGCCAGCCAGTACTGTATCCATAACCCGTTGGAAAGTCGCAGGCGCCGAGCAAAGACCGAAGGGCATGACCTTGAACTCGAACAAACCGTCTGGTGTAATGAAGGCAGTTTTTTCTCGGCCTCTCTCATCGACTTCGATTTGCCAGTAGCCCGTCTTGAGGTCCATCGAGGAAAAGTACTTGGCGTTGTGAAGTCGGTCTAGGGCGTCGTCTATTCGTGGAAGAGGGTACACGTCCTTTTTCGTGATTTTGTTCAGGCGACGATAATCGATGCAGAAACGTAGGGTCCCATCTTTCTTCTTCACTAACACCACAGGTGACGCCCACGGACTCTTTGAAGGCCGTATGATGTCGTCGCGAAGCATTTCGTCGACTTGTTTCTTGATGGCCTCGCGTTCTCGCGCCGAAACTCTGTACGGGCTGTGACGAAGTGGCCTGGCACTTTCTTCGGTTATGATGCTATGTTTTGCGACTGGGGTCTGTCGAACTCTTGACGACGATGAAAAGCAGTCCTTGTATTGCAGGAGCAGGGTTTTGAGCTTTTCCTGCTTATGCGTCGGAAGGTGCGCGTTAACGTCGAAGGCTAGTTGATGATCTTCGTTCGTCGTAGTAGCTTCGATAGACTCGGCGAGGGTGAAAGCGTGGCTGCCTTCCACAATTTCTTCGATATAGGCAACCGTCGTGCCTTTGCTTACGTGCTTGTACTCGTTACTGAAGTTCGTGAGCATCACTGATGTTTTCCCTCCTCGCAGCTCGGCTATTCCTCTGGCGACGCAAATCTCGCGGTTGATCAACAGGTGCTGGTCGCCTTCAACGACGCCTTGAAGGTCTATTGATTTTTGAGTGCCGACGGAAATGCTGACGCTGGAGCAGGGGGGGGAATGGTGACTTGGTCTTCGAGCACATTCAAGGCGTGCTTTCCTGACGGCGTGTGCGGCGGTAGTGCTTTTTCGGTGGATAGCGTTATCGACTTGGATCTCAGATCGATGACTGCTCCGTGAAGGCCTAGGAAGTCCATACCAAGGATCACATCTCTCGAGCAGCGCTGTAGGACGACGAAGCTCGCGGGATAAATCCGGTTGTTAATGGTGACTCTTGCTGTGCAGATTCCTGCCGGCGTTACTACGTGGCCTCCGGCTGTCCGGATTTCAGGGCCTTCCCAAGCAGTCCTCACTTTCTTCAACTTCGCGGCGAATGTCCCACTAACGACGGAATAGTCGGCTCCGGTGTCGACGAGAGCTGTGACACTGTGGCCGTCGATGAGAACGTCGAGGTCGCTAGTTCGTCGCCTGGCGTTGCGGTTGGGTCGTGGCGTCGGATCACGGCTGCGACGGTTTGTACCACTGCTTCGACGGTGCGTCGTCAGGTCTTCTGCTCGGGAAGTTTCGACTTCAGAGCTCTCTACGGCTTGCTGCGTGTTCTTCAGGTTTCGTCGCGGCGTCGTCGTCGGCGGAGGGTCTTCGGTAGTTCGTCGTACAGCAACCGCACCTCCATCGGTTGCTGCCTTTAGTTTTCCGAATATGGGCTCACGGAACGGCCCCGGTTGGGGCTGTTGTACTGCTGTTGTCGCTGAGGGGACCGGTAGGGGCCAGGCGATGGCGAACGCGATGACCGTCGAGGTGCCTGTTCAGTGCTGGTCAAGTAGTCGGCGATGTCGCGTGGCCGCTCGCCGTGCTGTGGGGGCGCTGCGTTGACGGCGAAGCCGCGTAGGCCCATTTGGCGGTACTGGCAGCGGCGGTATGTGTGGCCGGCTTCTCCACAGTGGTAGCACAGCGGGCGGTTGTCAGGGGCACGCCAAACGTCTGTCTTCCTCGGAGAGTAGCGCTGGGCGGTTGGCGGGCGGTATGGCGTCGATGGTGATAACGGCGGAGTCTGGCGGCGGAACTGTTGTGGTGCAGCTTCATGACGCGGCCTTGGGGGGAGCGTTGCGGCGGACTGCAGCGGCGTAGCTCATAGCTTCCGGCTGAGGCTGCGGTGCTTCGGGTATTCCGAGCGACTGTCGAACTTCCTCGCGGACAATGTCTGCGATCGAATCCACTTGAGGTTGTGGCGAAGGCATCAGCCTGCGCAGTTCCTCCCGCACAATCGCCCGGATAGTCTCGCGCAAGTCGTCCGATTGAAATGACTGAACCTCCCCGTAGTTCGTCGTCGGAATGCGGCGGTTGTACTGTCTCGTACGCATTTCGAGGGCCTTTTCAATCGTCGTGGCCTCTGAGACGAATTCCATGACCGTCTTGGGTGGGTTGCGTACAAGGCCGGCGAACAGTTCCTGCTTAACTCCCCGCATCAGGAAGCGAAGCTTCTTCTCCTCGGACATAGCGGGGTCAGCATGACGAAACAGGCGCGTCATTTCTTCTGTGTACATCCCGACGTTCTCATTTGGGAGCTGTACACGGCTCTCCAGCAAGGTTTCGGCTCTTTCCTTCCGGACAACGCTTGTGAAGGTCTCCAGAAATGCGGCACGAAAAAGGTCCCAGGTCCGGAATGTGGCTTCTCGGTTCTCGAACCATGTCCGAGCGGAATCTTGCAGGGCAAAATAAACGTGCCGCAACTTGTCATCGTTGGTCCAGTTGTTGAAGATGGCGACGCGGTCGAACCGTTCAAGCCAGCTCTCCGGGTCTTCGAGTGGTGAACCGCGGAAAGTTGGCGGCTCCTTGGGTTGCCGGAGCAGGATTGGTGCAGGCGGCACAGGGGTGGTCATTGTCTCTGCAGTAGTGGTCGTGGCCTTGGTCTTCCGAGTCTGGTCAGGTAGAGGCCCGTACTCTGGAGGTAGCCCTCGTTGCCTGCGGCTAGCTCGCTGATCGAGGCTGGCGTCGATGTCTTCTTCACGGTGTGGGCTTGGCTCACGGCTGGAGGGGGCGTTCGGTACATGGACCAGGAAGCACCTCCACCAGATGTCACGTGGGCGTGACGTCGACGAAGGCAACAGTCGGCGTGTAAAAAAAGAAACTCTTTATTAGGCCGAACTTGTGGCCGGGAAACTGAAGGTCAGACTACAGCACTACACACTGGCAGCGATAGCGGCGAACAGAGCGTCGGCCGTCGATAATCTGATCATCGTTGGAACGCGCCGGCTTTTATACATCACGCGTCGAACATTCTAGCCTTATCACTGGTGGTCAGGCAAGCTCTAGAATAAGCTGGACGGTCGGCGTCCTGCGTGCAATCTGATCAAAACGATCTACTATGATCGCGAAGCTTCTAGAACACTGAGGCGGGGTCTGCGCCGAGCATTGCTGACAGTCTGTTATGGGTGGAAACCGAATGCTGTAAAACTGATACAAGAAATGCGCGTGGCAATATATAGGTGTGTAATGCTTTTCGATAGATTGCAAAAGAAAGGCACTGAGGCAGTTGCAAATATAAACATACACCGGTGTGTTTCTCATGTGAAGCCTACATCGAAATAAAAAAAAATCATATGCCCACGCGATGCTTTGAATGTATCTGAACATTGCAGGATTTTTCTGCACCTGAACTGCCACATGGAGTTCCAAAGGTTTCCTGCGGACGTACAGACTTGCCTAATACGCATCGAAACATGTATGTAAACAGACATGTGTTAAGATTTTTTTTCTGAAGATTTGTTTCATTTTCCTTACCAGATGTGGCCATACGCCATCGGCTAGACCTGCAACCTTTTACCTCTTGAATACACTGCGTGTCGTGACAAATTATAAAAAGAATGAGGGCAGAAACATATTCGATATTCGGGATATTCATTGTAGTTGGTTTGTGATTGTTAAAGTACGATGCTTTGCATGTTTAGGTGTGACACGTAATGTCCCCAATTATGTGTGCCTGCAGAATAAGTAAGCTAGAGGATATGACTCCGACAGCGTATTCCCGTGCTTATAAGGTGAGAAGTTTGAGCGGAAGCTCCACTACGCCGTCTCCCAAGGTCATTCATCGCCTCGCAATGGCCTTGAGCCGCTGGAGCGCAGTTGTGGCTAGAATGACGTCACGTTACGTGATCCGCTGCGGAGAGGCGTCGCAGCTGCGCTCTCTCGGAGCCTCGCCGGTGCGGTACCACATGACCAGCGTTCGAAACCTGGTAGTGTGGTACCGACCAGAGCTCGAAATTCAGTTGTGGCGTTATGAAGCGCGCATCGAAGATATCAGGAGCCGTCATTAAATGTAGCGCAAAAAACACGGACACAGAAAAGGAGCACACGTACACAGCGCTGACTATCAACTCGGATTTACTGATGAACACACACACGTATATACTCAAGGAACTAGACACGAGATGAAAAAAATAATAATAATAAAATAAAAAAAACGAAAAGAAATAAAACATTTTTATTATTATTATTTTTTGTCATCACGTGTCTAGTTCCTTGAGTACATATGTGTGTGTGTGTTCATCAGTAAATCTGAGTTGATAATCAGCGCTCTGCACGTGTGCTCCTTTTCTGTGTCCGTGTTTTTTTCAATAGATTTAATGATGGTATCATACCAACTTGCCCAGCAAGACACCCTTCTGAATATCAGAAGCACTGTTTACCTGTTGATCATCCAATCGAGAGCGCTCATCGTATGGGACCCCTATGAGTTTAAAAAAGTGTTCCACTAATCATTCTCAAAATTTTCCTTATGAAAATATGTATATATGTATACATATGTATCTATGGGGATAGGGTTGGGAGTTGCAGCTGTATGCCCGTGTGTATTTGCTGTGGTAGCAATAAATAGCGGTGAGCTAGGCGGGTGGTACGGGAGGAGGGGGGTTGGGTATATATTTCCTAATGGACGCAGTCAAACCTTGAATTCTGAGTACGCGCTGGTGCTGTACCCTTTCTTGTCCCTGTCGTGTTAGCGCTTTGAATTACTTAAATGTCGACCATTTACTTTTCCGTTTTAATGGACTGATGCAGCATACTTTGCAGTCGTAGGCCTAAATATAGACGCTCGCAATTTGAACACGACCCTCCGAAATGAGGGTATTAGAGAAATGCGCCGTCAGGGTGTTAGTAGTGATGGTTGAAAAGCTGCACAAAGTAAACACCCACTTTGAGACCAAACATCTTGCTTTATTACGCTGCCGCGAAAATTCAAAGCGCATGTATTCCATCTGAAATTTGTTTTAGGCGCTGCCGTTTGTTTGGTGCAAGATAGGCTGCTTGTTTTTAAGCTGGAAACTCGGCAGAAGGAAAAACAAAAGTGATGATTCGAAGAAATGTAATGCTCTCAAGAAATGAATTCATGAATAATTGACGAGAACAGTGAGCATGTTTAAATTTTAACTGACATAATTTCACTGTCAAACATACAATGTTGCATTTTTTTCTATTTCGTTCTTAATCAAGATTATGCTTCCAGTCGCACATCGCAACGTTCCACTACTACTGGGAAACCGAGGCACCTGTTTCCATGAACCCAGAGATCAGCCTGTCAAGTTTCCGGGTGGAGCTGCGTCCTCAAGAGTATACCGATTGTAAGCGCACCGAATATGTACTTGCTGGAATGAGAAGGTCTATTGGGTAGTTCAGGGCAGGGACGACACCAGTTTTTTTTTTTCTAAATGTCTGAAGTCAGCAGGCTGATATTACATTACTGCAGGGTGGCTTACGTAAAGCACCTGAAGGGGGTCAAAATTTATTCACGGTGCCCTACCACCAATGACATGCTAAATAAAGAGGTCGGTTGGTTTCGCTCGTTAAAGAGCATTAAAAAAACTAAGGCAGCTTCGCACTAGGAGTGCCAAGCCTGAAGGAAGTGCGGAGCTGGGTAGCCTTCTTTGTTCCTCTTCGGTTTTCTTGTTCTTTCCTTCTCTCTTTCTTTCTTCTTCTCCGTTTTTTTTTCTTTTTTTTATTTCTATTTATTTTTTCTAGTGGTGTGCGAACAGCGAAATTTCATCTCGAATCGAATCGAATAGTGCCGAATAGTGGCCCAAAATATCGAATATCGAATCGAATATCAAATACGAAACATTTTATTGAAACCTGAAAGGAAGAACAAAGAAATGAAGTCTGCTCGTATCCTCCAGCACGTAACGTAGTAAGTCAATGCTGCCGAAAGACTACAAATTGTACTACAACGGTAATGTTGTATTTCATCGTCATGAGTGTTCCGCGCCCAAAAATTTTCGGGCGCCCTTTCATAGCAGCGTTTTAACTGCGCGCTGTAACTGCGCTCTTCAATCAGTGTGCGATAGTGGCAAGGCACAGAGTCTTAAAGCTTGCTTGACAAGACGCGATCATGATGAGCAAGAAAGATGTTGCTGAGAACAGGCGCCACCACATTGTGCACCAAATAACGTGCACAATATGGTGCAGGGCCACATTGGCATCCACTGCAGACACGGCGCTTGCAGCCCCCTCTTCAATCAGTGTGAGATAGTGGCAAGTCATAGGTTCCAGCTAACCCGCAAGACTACAGAAGCGGAACAAGTACACAAATTAGGCTAGAGCTGCGTAAGCACTGCTTCCCTGGCACTGTCACGGTTTGAGCGTGATTACCTGGCCGGGCTGTAGGACAATCGTGAACACGCGTTGTGATTTGACTGCTGATGCATCGATTAGGCTTGTCTTTATCCTTATCTGTACGGATATATTTTGCCATTCTATAAAATAAACATCAGTTGGAAGTCAGCGCTCTTTTCTACTCTGTCCCATTTTTTTTCCTATGTTCGCGTGCTGTGAAAGTCGCCTTCTTGTTAAGTCTTTGCAGCGATGTCTACTCATGCCTGTGTTCTCTTAGTGTACGTGATTCCGGTGTTCACATTTACTGTGGACCAATATTTCAGTTTCCATCGAGAAAGAGATATGTGCCGATGGGCACTTGGCACTAAATTGCATTTCTGACGATCTGTTTTATTTGTTTTTTTTTCTTTTTCTACAACTATTTATATTTCCTGTGCTTTCTCGCTTAAGGAGAAGTAAAGAGAGACTTCCCTTACTTGGTCATGCTATTTGGGACTCCTAAAGATGTACAGGAAGAGAAAAGGAAGCCGTTGTCCCGGTAACTATATTTCCAGTATTTTGACAGGAGATGTTGTCAGTGCGCAAGACGGGGCTGGAACTCGTAGTCCGATATTTTCTCTGTGCTGGAGACGCTGTAACTACTTGCTGAGCTCGGAAAACACCATAGTAACAGTGGAGAAGGATAGGAGAAAACTATTGAGAACACGATGAGAAAAACAATAACAATGTTTTCATGTTACCGTTCTAAGCTTGCGTCTGAAATGTTTTCCATTTTCGAGTCGCAGTACGCTAACATACCGAGTGCTTACTGAACCGTTCGCGAATTTCGAGTAATGGCTGGAAAAGGCGTTCGGTCATTACAATGAACATTTTGCACCACAGATAATCGCAGATCACATCTCCGCCTTGCCTTGGTGCTGACCCGTCAACTAGCACCACAGCTTATTGAGGCTTACATTCCCAGCGCGTTCCTGGTGGTTGTCTCCTGGCTCATCTTCTGGCTTGGCCCGTCCACCGAACGTGTGGCTGTTTGCGTGACCCTTCTGCTGGCACTCTACAGCCAGTCCACAGGAGGTGCATCCAGATGTTTTCACCTATGACACTACACTCTAAGAAAAAGTCGAGTATTTTGGGAGTATTTCTGCTACACAACAATAATCGTCATCAGGCTTGCTCACGTTTCCTCTCTTGAAAACCCGGCTCTCGGCACATTCCTATCAAGAATGCTATGTCACGCCGATAACGCGCGCGGTGCTCGTGACCGGGAAGTGCCGGGACGGCGGTGATAACGCCAGGAAAGTACGCGGGGTAGATGACGATTATAGTTGTGTAGCAAAAAGACACCCTTTTTACTCGATTATTTCTTAGAGTGTAGCGTGGGATAAGAAAGAACAGATGCTTTCCATAAGTTCACTCCACGATTCGCCAGACCATGGCATAAGAATCAAAACCAAAGAAACCACAGACACACGCCTGACTTAAACTAAAAACTCTAGATATTGCCAGCTACAAGTATTTGTAGATGAAGACATAGGCAACTGGGGACACAACTATAGGCAAAACTGCATCTTGCTGCTAACTATGTGCCTAGTGGTAAAAAGAAAAAAAATGGGCGGCGCATGCAATGTTCGTTTTAAGAGTCAGTTACTTCACTTCGTTAACCTTCAAGAGTATAGGTAAAGGATCGTCTGTAACGTACAGCACGAAGCTTCTGATTTGGTATTGTTACTCAAAGAGGGGGGTCACACATCTAAATTGGAATGCGCATACGGTACATTGGGGAATTTAATTTTGTTGGTGAGCTTTTTAGATAATTTCTCTGGCGCACATACATGCAGTACGCGAATCGAAGCGAGTGAGCCTGGAAGATCAAATCCACTTAAAATAACTTTCACATCTGGTACCATTCTTGAGGTAAGTGACGTAAAAGTTTCCGTGAAAGTACGCTAATACTCTTTCAAACAAGGCGCTTTTATATGGATAGAAGCTTCGGAGAGTGAAATGGAGAGTGCCTGTGGGAATGAGTAGCGTAAACAAGTACTAGCACACAATTGCCCTCCGTTGCATGCTTAACGGCGATGGTTGTTTATCCGCTATGGCTTTTCGCTACTGAGAACGAGATCGCTGATTCAATCCGTGCCGCGGCAGCTTGAATAGGGCGACGTTCCAAACACCCCTGCATACATACACTTATATTTACGTTATAAAATTCCAAGCGATAGGAAATACTCCGGATACTTCGTCATGCTTCATGACGATATTTTGCTTCTGAAACCCAATAATTCAATTCACTTTTGCAACAATGGGGAATACCCACGCCCGAACAATTGTCATTTTCAGAACTTGTTTCAAATTGAGCGGGATAGAGATGTCACTATCTTCAATTTATGATACACGCCAGAAATAACCACCTTAAAAGTTAGTGAAAAATAAGCAGTTGGTTCAAAAGCATTTTATTTTGCGCAGTATGGTTCTCGTACAAGCCCCAGGCAAAATTTTCAAAATTTCTCTAGTAAGGAAGCCCGCCTTCTCAGTCTGCTTACCCGCCATTGTTTAGCGGGTACACTTTCTGGAGATCCAGAGTCGCTTGTGGAAATGAATTGATAGCGTGCCCATAGTTCTTAGCGCTAATTACATGCATTAACTTGAACTGCCAATCCACAGGCGTTGCCTTGTGACAATGTCAGTAACGCAGAAGAGGCGGCAGAGTGGTCGGCCAGAGGGTTACCCGGCCAGCTGAAAGCGAGAATGCAGCCTGCGCGCCGAAATGGCCGTGATGCCGGCTGATCTGCTCCGCCGTAGGCGCTCGCAGATGGGCGGCGCCACGTGCCAGAATCGTCGCCCTCGCCGTTGTGCATATACGCACAACGGCGAGGCCAACGGACACGAGCAGAAACGTTCCTACGAGTGGTTGTGGCCAGCTGGTCGTCCAGTATGGCACAACTCAGTTACGCGTCATGGCGCCCATGTTGTCGCGGACAGCTTCGGCCTATCATGCGATGCTGACGCCGGCATCACTGCTGCGACCAACGGAAGTGGATTCACAACTACAGTCTTGAGCGCTTGTGTTTTCTTGTTACCTGTCTTACTGCACCCTCTCCGGTAACTGATGAGCTTCCTTCTCTTTTTCGGCAAATGCGCGCGAGATCGCGCAGATGCTGAATTCAAGTAGGGCTTTAAATTCAAGCAGTGGGCGGCGTTATCTCGACTAGGGTGAGCAAGCGCTGAAGAAACAGATCATGTGCGAGGCCGTTGCCCTTGGTAGAAGCGCATGGGCGAGACGGTTAAGCTTTCGGCGTCTTGACTCGCTCTCGGGCGCTTTTTACACAGTTGCTAGAATGAGCGTAGCTGTTCCATCCGCGGCCGTTCCGCCACAGCGATACGATGCACTTAGAGGCTTTGATTGCATTGTAAGGCGACGTGGGCAGGTTGTGCTAGAACGAATAGAGAAACCCAGCAATAACGTCGATTACGGCCGGTGAAAGCGCGTAGACCGCAAGTTGGTACCTGCGGGTCTGTGATGTTACCCAGTTGAGTTTGAAACGAATAGCTGCTTGGATGAAGGACACTGTGGGGTTAGTTAAGTTCCGACAATTCTGGCATGCGGATGACGTTTGAGAAAACATCAGCCGTTAAAGAGAGCTCAGCGGCTTCCAGGTTGGTAGAGGCTTGCTGGCGTTCGTTGTCGGTGTTCGACGTGGCTCCACTTCCGTGGTTCCAATTCGTTTTAGCAGCGAAGCTGTTTCGCAAATCGTTTCTTGTGAGTGGATCGCACAAAACTTTTGTCATCTTAACGGGTATGTGCCACTGTACGGCCTACCAGAACACCACCATCATCATAATTGGGTATATGCCACAGAAATCGGGTGAATCCCTCTTCACACCACTGGCCCACTGAAAATGAAGAAGACAACAGTTCGCTAAGCAATTGGCTGCTAAGCGACGGCGGCGAGCTGAAGAGCGCGAGTACGTACAACGAGAGAATACTGAAGAACGGGAAAGGCAATGGCGGCTGCGAGAAGATCCCGAAGCGATGGAAGGCGTGCGCCAACAACAACGCGCCCGTAGATCGATGAGAATGCGAACGCTTGGTTTCAGAGCGAGTTTCTGTCTGTGGAGTTTGCAACTATGGCGTGTCTGTGACTGTTTGTGGTTTACCTCTAACCTCTCCGCGCTGAGAATCAGCGTAGAAACAACCTAGCATCACCTAGCTAAACCAGCAACGACCCAGAAGAAACCTAAAAGCTGCGTCACCTAGCTAAAGCCTAGAAACAACCTAGAAGCAAACGGATTAGTCCCCAGAATCGTCCAGTTTGGCTGTTTCAAGCCGCAGTTTCAAGCGCGTTATTCCCAGGCACAAGATGGGAGTTGGTGCATACGTCAGCGGTCACCAACTGTACAGCACATGTGAGAGAGCGATAACGAGACGTTGTTCCATCACTGGAACGCAATCTGAAAAGTTATCTTTGTACTGAATTGTTTCGGTCCCAGCGTCCGCTGCGCCGCCGCGCCCCCCCGCTGCATCATCTGACCTCGTCTTCTTTCCTAGGGCGATTGCGGCCACGTCTCTGGTGCTACAGTATTTTGCACTTAAGAGTCCGGAAACTAGACCAAGAAAAGGAGAAAACAGCATGCCAAACGAAAAAACCACCTCTTGGTGCACTGAATCGGTGACACCGATCTAGAAAAGACACCGCTCTTACACCCTGTGAAAATGGTTAACCAGCAAAACTGAATGGGACGGCGCCTGTGTTTATCACTGGGTTTAGCCTAGAGCCTTTCCAATCTGTGAAGGTGTATCACCAGCGAAGCTGTATAGCACACGGCACAGAGGTGATACAGAAAATCTAGGGTAGGTAGTGAAATTTACAGAATTTTCATGAGAGGTAGACCGCCTTTTTTGAATGTAGCTTTAAAGCTTCTTATTTCAGCAGCAGGAGTATTTTTGCCGCGACATGCCTCGACATGTCTGGGTTGACCCATGTCCTCGGCGTTTCGCACATTATCTTGATGAGCCATTTGATAAATACGCGTACTTCTGCCGCAGACTCCGTTTCGCGACAATGTGGCGAAGCAGTGGTGAGTGGTGGGGTTCGCCAAATTTGTGTGGCACGTTATGTTACATTTCATGTTTAGTGGAGCAATGGTGGCTAATAAGGCTTGTTCAAGTTCTGTGGCACATACCTGCGCTAGGGACAAGATGCCTCGGACATCCGTTTCGCCTCGGTATATACACATTGGTTGTAAATAAGCAGATCTGGATCAATGAGAACGCCGTGGGATCGCCTAACAAAAAAAAAAAAAGGAATCTTAGGATACCTGTACAACCTTATCAGCGGTAATCAAAGGTTAGCTCCTTCAGAAACGAATCTACGGCCATCGGTCATGTCAGTTAAATTTCTTTTCGTTAGGTAAGAACTGAATAGTATTCTCTAGAACACTAGGAGCTCTAGGTAATGTTCGATCCTTGTAAATTGTTTTTAACCTGCTAAGTACGCCGGTAGCTGTCATATGCCTATAATATTTTCTGCATATTTTCGCTAAACAGATCAGATATCAGTCCCTCCGTTAGGCTTACCGAACCGTATGGTCAGCGCCTCCCCTAGTGCAGCTTTTAGCCGCCAGGCGCCGCCAATCGAGTAGACCCGCCATCGCGTCGTCGCTCGCGGTAACGAATGCCGTGGCTGCATTCCAAGCTGCTATATGGTTCAGTTTTTGGCTGTATTCGCGCTGTTTAAAGTAGAATGACAATTTCTAAACGGGAATCATGAAGCACTTGTCGTTCTGGGCAACCAGCCCATTTCAAAGGCATGTGTCGTTCGCGGCCATTTGATCGACTTCTTCTTGAGCCACCGCTTCTTATATTCTATGAAATCTTCGGGTCGCAAATGACGGATACATATTCTAGTGTAGTTGGGAGGTGGATTAGGAGACCAGTTATACTGGTTAATTACGGTAAGCCACATCCCCCGAACACCAGCGACAGCTGCAATTTCATGGAACAACAGCCGATCAGTGTATTAAGGCGAAAGCCTTAGATATCCCATCAAACGCGAAAATTCACCGTCGGCGGGGTCCATCGGCGTCTCGCGACGGCGGCGTCAACATCAGTGATGCAACATCATCATTACTTGATGACGTCATGAAACACGTCACAGATCACAACATTTTGTGACATCATCGAGACGTCACATAACGTGACGTCGTCAGATTACATCTTCGCTTGGGCGAAATGGGCAGATCATGGGGTAGTGCATAGCCAGTTGAAGTGCAGAAAGCTTGCAGTGCCTCCGATCCTTGGGGCAGTACGAAAACCACGTTAGGTGCAGAAATATCTCCGAGGGAAGCAGGACATGTTCATTACATTGACTGGCAAGAAAAAAAGCCGGCAGATTCCACGCACTGTGGGAATCGATGTAATGCGAAGCAGCCAGGAAGGAGCAAATCCTGCTTTACATAATTTGCATGTCATGTTTGACATGTTAGGACCTGTCATTTATGTTCGTCATACAGTCACGTCGCGCAATACCAATTTTGGTGTATATCAAGCTAGAGAACTGAGACACAAGCGCACCATGAGCGTGGCATGTAAATGGCGTTGTAGATGACACGCATGCCAAGATTTTCATGTTACCACCTGCCACTTATGTTCGTTATACAGTCATGTCACTCAATACCAAATTTGGTGTATATCAAGCTAACGAAACGGCCGCGAGCGCGCCATGAGCGTGGAATGCAAGTCATGTCGCTCATGACATGTCATGATTTCCATATTACCACTTGTCATTTATGTTCGTCATACAGTCACATCACTCAATACCAAGTTTGGTGTATATCAAGCTAACGAAACGGCCGCGAGCGCGCCATGAGCGTGGCATGCAAGTCATGTCGCACATGACAAGTCATGATTTTCATATTACCACTTGTCATTTATGTTCGTCATACAGTCACATCACTCAATCCCAAATTTGGTGTATATCAAGCTAACGAAACGGCCGCGAGCGCGCCATGAGCGTGGAATGCAAGTCATGTCGCTCATGACATGTCATGATTTCCATATTACCACTTGCAATTTATGTTCGTCATACAGTCATGTCACTCAATCCCAAATTTGGTGTATCTCAAGCTAACGAAACGGCCGCGAGCGCGCCATGAGCGCGGAATGCAAGTCATGTCGCACATGACAAGTCATGATTTTCATATTACCACTTGTCATTTATGTTCGTCATACAGTCATGTCACTCAATCCCAAATTTGGTGTATATCAAGCTAACGAAACGGCCGCGAGCGCGCCATGAGCGTGGAATGCAAGTCATGTCGCTCATGACATGTCATGATTTCCATATTATCACTTGTCATTTATGTTCGTCATACAGTCATGCCTCTCAATACCAAATTTGGTGTATATAAAGCTAACGTAACGGCCGCGAGCGCGCCATGAGCGTGGCATGCAAGTCATGTCGCACATGACAAGTCATGATTTTCATATTACCACTTGTCATTTATGGTCGTCATACAGTCACGTCACTCAATACCAAGTTTGGTGTATATCAAGCTAACGAAACGGCCGCGAGTGCGCCATGAGCATGGCATGCAAGTCATGTTGCACATGACAAGTCATTATTTGCATATTACCACCTGTCATTTATGTTCGTCATGCAGTCACGTCACTCAATCCCAAATTTGGTGTATATCAAGCTAACGAAACGGCCGCGAGCGCACCATGAGCGTGGCATGTAAATCATACTTTTCATGACAAGTTATTCATGATTTTCATGATATGACCAGCCATTTACGTTCGTCAGAGAGTCATGTTATGCCATACCAAATTTGGCGTAAATCCCATTAATGATACGGCCGGGAGAGCACAAAGTCGTAGGCGGCTAGATAGATAGATAGATAGATAGATAGATAGATAGATAGATAGATAGATAGATAGATAGATAGATAGATAGATAGATAGATAGATAGATAGATAGATAGATACGCTCAAAGTCGCCGAAGTTCGCTAAGAAATGCTTCGCATTTAATAGGAAGATGGCTTTCGCCTTTCAGCTGAATACATCAGCGACCGTGTGAGTTTTTTTTTTTTTTGTTCATCAAGAAAGGGATATAAAAGAAAGACAATAGTGATTTCTGTCCGTTCGATTTTCAGAGTGGTACATAACAGTATGACATGTTCAGGCATGCAAATGAAGTGGTTGCGATAGCATGAAATAGAAAATAAAAGACGAATACTATCAAATTTGAATGCAAGTATCGAACCGGCAGCACGGCCTGACAGACTGCCTGCGGAATACTTACAGTATGCATGGAAAAAAATCGCGAAAATGCGGCATCTACATTCTTGGCTCTTTGGTATATATTTTTAAGCGGTTGTAGCCTCGATGATTGATAAAAAGCCATTCATACATCCATGATAAAATCAAATACCATCTAGCATCTTTTTATTGCCACCGCGGTCAGAGCGTGATGAAAACAGCGCGCAGCAATTTTCGCGTTTCTTTCCATCCCCACTGTACCTGGAAAAGGCAGCGAGCAGCACGAATTGAATTAAACTCGAATGCAAACAAGTAATCGTGAGCTTCGTAATACGCGAGGCCGTTCAGTGCCAGCTTCTCGTGGTCGTAGTCTATTCGCACAGCGGCGCCATGCGGCAGCGGCGAGCGGAGGCGGAGCACGCGCTCGACGGCCCGAGGAGAGCGTTTGCCGAGGCACTGAAAAAATAGAGGAGGCGCTGGTATCGTGCATGCGGATGTTGGTTGGTAACGGACGAACGTATACGTGCTTATTTATTGCATTGTTATCAGATGGCTCTTTCCCATAGGCGTGCGCAGGGTTCCCCTTCAGGGGGGGCGAAGGTTCATCGCAGCGCCACCCTCCCTATTAAGTCAATGTACGGGGCAGACTTTGCGCCCCCCCTCTCTTAGGTGACTTGGGGGGGGGGGGGGCGGCCGCCCCCTCTGCCCCCCCTCGTGCGCACGCCTATGCTCTTTCCTACCGTACACCAACAGCTCCGCACCAACAGTTTCCAAACCAACAGCTCCACACCAACAGTCTGTGGTTATGTAGTTGTAGCCATTCATAGAGCCACAGATGAGGGCGCTGGCACGGCCGCGCTCTATATCGTCGGTTGCTAGAGAAAACATCCCAATACTCAATCGATTGAATGAGTTTACAGTACACTTATATTTATCACGATTATTATGATACACTTAAAACAGAACTATTAACGTCCCCTACACCTTCCTTGGCTTCATTACCTGCTGGTTTTCATTAAGGTTGCGTCAAAACGATGCAAGAAAGTCTCGTGTATTGGTCCCGTGCACTCATTCACCGACCCACTGCTTTAGGAAGACTTCCAATAGCCAATGCCTGAAGACACCGTGTGCTAATCCTACCAAGGCTTCAATCATGTGTCGCCGTGTCAGTGCTCACAAGAAGAAATGAGATTGTTCATAAAAGAGCCGCACAAAATACGCACCATGCCAGCGAGCGAGCATGTATCGTATTCTCTTTTGCGACCGGGCCTATATCGGCCATACAAGTCGGCGTCTTACTGAGAGGACAAGGCAGTATGCTGTCTCACTGAAGACGACAGCACATGCAGAGACTGCGCACGTCAGGTGTGTCTTGAGCAAGTCTCCGCTATAAGATGAGAGTAGCGAGGAACTGAAACAGAAGGTCGCGGAAGCCATCGAGGTACAGAAGGAGGGAAGAACGTGCATCAGTGCAATATCAGTGGTTTTGAGAACAAAATATATATCATACCTCTCCATTTCTGGAAGCGCCACGAGGCGCGAATCGATGCTGTGCATGTGCTGGTGTCTGTGCGCGTTTGGCTTCTTATTTAGCCTAGTGTGCTGGGAAAAAATCAATTCTTAGTGCAGTGACGTGCTGCAGGGAAATAGAGAATGGTTATTTTCGCGAACACTTAACGCGCCACTACGTCGCAAATACTACTGGCATTTCTGCGTTGAACAGATCAATTGTTTGCTTACGCCGGCAGATTTAAGCTGGCAAATTGTGCGCCAAAATGTTGTAAGAAAAATGTACATCCTGCGTTTTCTCAGATGTAAATGAGTTGGGGACAGTGCAGTTGAAAGTCAGAGGTAGCAGTGGTTCTTACCATTCAATCGTGGTTGCACGAATTGGCACCCCTTAAGGTGTATGCATTTCTTTCAGACGCGTTCTTTCTACACGAATGTCAAGCGAGCGTCTTACGCCTCCGCTTTTGAATCCAAGTGCTACACTGATGCCATATCATAGGCGATGACACTAGCGACGCGTTTAGATTTTTGTACCATGAAATATAATACTGACTCAATGGTACTGCACGCATTGATGTTAATCCAAATGCCGATCATGTAGCGGAGAGCACCATTGTAGGTATTCTGAGAGAGCGAGATGTTATACAGTGAGTTAGAATATGCGCCGAGCCTTGTCGACGTGCTCTTGCGCCACCCACCTCTTTGCGCTGCACTGTTGAAAACTAGAATATGCCAGAATCTCCGCAGTGTCTCTGTGTTCCGCCTCCTGGTGCAGCGCGACAGCTGCTGCCGCCGTCTACATCAGTGACGGCGCTCGACCACTGGATGGTGGCATGTGTTTTCTTCGTGTTCGCCGCTCTCGCCCAGACTGCTCATGGCGTGTGGAGCAGAAGACCCCTGCCTGGACTACCGCGCACAACCGTCCACAGACTTCCCTGGATTCGGAAGGTGAGTGCGTTCCGAGAAAGCTGAGGACGACATACGAGGGCTACAATGCTACTCACGCTATCGTTTTGAATGTTGGCGACTGTTCTGGCGGCACTCAATGCGCGAAATCCATTGAAACGAAGAACGACAGGCAGTAGAAGTTTCTTTTTGTTTCCTGGGGTTTTTCTTCCTAGTGCTTTTTGCGTTGTACCCCCCATCCAGGAAAATTATAGAACTCGCTGAAATCAGTTGGTTGTTACGGCGACTCTTTGGATACCGAAGCTAGTACCATCTTTTTAAAGAAAAAACGCCGCGAAACGAATTTGGTGCCGACAAGCATTGATAGACCAGGCTACTCGTCACAGCATTCTAATTAGCAAGTTTTCTCAAGTCAATAGCTTCCGTAGACGGCGCAGACGCTATATTTAACGCTTATGCCCTTTGTACAAGTGTGCTTGAGGTTACAGATTGTTGCCTACTGTTCAAAACCTCTTTTATGTTGTTCTCACTGTGCCGGTTCACTATATCAGTTCTGGCTGAAGCTCCTGGAATAATGCGCAGATGTTACGAAAGTTCGAGCGACCCATTTAGGTGGTTGATTTTACGCATTCCTTTATTAGTGCCAGTGGCGTAGCCAGGGGGTGGCACACCAGGCCCGTGCCCACCCCCCCCCCCCCCCACCCCGAATTTTTTTTCGCCATGGCATACAGAGCGAAAATGACCATTTCAAGGACGTGCCGCCGCCCCCCCCCCGAAAAATATTTCTGGCTACGCCCCTAATATGATGCGCGATCTGAATCAAACCAAATATGACTCGGTTTCCTTTATAAAAACTGTCGATTCAAAGAACAATGCATCCAGCGCATTAGGGGCTTTCTGAAGGAGAATCGAAGCCAGAGTCATTTTATTTCAGTATCAGAAGAAAAAAACTACGGTGGTTGAGGGCCGTGGACAAAAAACAACAAAAAAGCTTCATGTGATTCACGGTCCCTTGGCACCTACAGAGGGAAACGTAAGCGCAGAGGAACACGTATCCACCACTATCTCTTTCCACTCCAAAATCGCGTGTAACATAAATAATACCCATGTTACCCAATAATAATACCCAAGAAAAAAGCGCACAACAAAAATAACAAAAAAGTTGCAGTTTCGGCGTCAGGGTGAAGCAATTAATGCGATAGCAACAAATTAGAATATCACACGAAGATGCTACCAGCTCACTCTTTCAGCAAACACATCGCCTGCAGCGCAAAATTTTCGAAGCACAACACGTACGTAGGATTGGGCCATAACAGGAACCCCCCTCAAGTGATAAGCGCGTGAACACAGGCGACCACATCCTGTAGGTCAAAGCTCGGAGCCCCAGGTGCCCAGCTCTACTCCACGGAAAGATGGGTGGGGCGACGCCCTTTAAAGCCCGGCCTTTCGCACTTTGCGCTATCTCGCGGCTAATAGTGAATAAGCCTCTGCCACGCTGAAGCACCTAAGGGATCTGCGTATCACCTACGGTGAACGGTGTATATAAATAGCGCTTCGTTCGTATGTTGGAGCATGCATGCCTTTGTGACCAAGCTGTGTAACGCACCTCGTCCCAGAGTGAGTGGTCGTAGGTTGCAATCCCCGGTTACGCTTCGCAAAAAATTTCTTCTTGACTATGTTCGTTGTATGTTTTATATATAGCGCCAGGCGTGTTTA
Organism: Rhipicephalus appendiculatus; assembly: GCA_030522465.1. Lineage (NCBI taxonomy): Eukaryota > Metazoa > Arthropoda > Arachnida > Ixodida > Ixodidae > Rhipicephalus > Rhipicephalus appendiculatus. Next base: position 150,684 of record JALIZH010006826.1, read on the forward strand.
ATGCCTAATTTCATGTATTTGGGCTTCACACAGAGACTGTTAACAACACTTTACAAAATAATTGTGGCGCAGCTGAGACAAGGAAGAGGAAATGAGAGAATTAAAGGTTAGGGTGCCAGACTATCAACTAGCTCGTTTTCCGCACATCACCCTAATATATATATTTTCATCTATGTGCACAAAGAGAGGGCGCAGAACAAGCAAACCATCACATAGCACAATAAAAAGCATTGGCGAAGCTTGCACTACGCTGCGCAAGGCTTGAAACAGCGAGACTTGACGATTCTAAAGACTAATATGGTTGCTTCTAGGTTGTTTCTAGACCTTAGCTAGGTGATGCAGGTTGTTTTTAGGTTGCTTCTAGGTCGTTGCTAGGGTTTAGCTAGGTGATGCTAGGTTATTTCTGCGTTGTTTCTCAGCGCAGAGAGGTTGGAGTCAAACTACAGACAGTCCCAGACACGACACAGATGTCCAAACTGCAGAGACAGAACCTCACGCTGAAACCAAGCGTTCGCACCTCTCATAGATCTACGGGCATGTCGTCGTTGTCGGAGCGCCTTCCATCGCTTCGGAGTCTTCTCGCAGCCGCCGTTGCCCTTCCCGTTCCCTGGTATTCTCTCGTTGTACGTACTCGGGGTCTTCGGCACGCCGCCGTCGCTCCGCAGCCATTTGTTGTTGGGCTAACTGTTGACTTCTTGATTTTTAGCGGACTAGTGGTGAGTACTGGGATTTACCCAGTTTCTGTGGCACATAGCCGTTTATGATGATGATCGTTCTTGGTTCGCCGGACAAGGAACAATTTGCTTAACAGCTTCGCTGGTAAAAACTATCGCTCAGCGTTATCTAAAAAGAGGCATTCACTTTTGTACGAAGAGATCGAAGGGACACTGACACATCCATCCCCCCTTCTTCTATATGTGATATGCCTCAAGCACTTCACGTGCTTTGCTTCTTCCTATCACACGAGTTTCTCCGAACAGTGGCACGCAGTGGCACGAAGCACAATGGAACGGCAGGTGTGAACCCACACCATTCCTAATCGATAATATATGCTCTCTAAGGCGATCATTAACGCAGCGGCCAATTTGGCCTATGTACGAGTTGTTACAGCTCAACGGAATTTCATAAGCAACGCCCACCACGAAACGCATAACTGGCCGGGCGTGCTTCTTTTCGCATGAAAGCTTGGTTTTTTTTTGCGAACAAATTCGGGCACAAAGCTTACAGGGCTTGTTGGGTGCCGAGAAAACCACTGGAACGTCATGCCTGTTTGGAACTTTTTTCAAATTGTGGGCAGTCTTGTGCTTGTAAGGGAGAACCAATGGTCTCCTTTTTCTACACCGCCTCGGGCTGCCTACTACATCATTTGAACTTCCGGTGCAGAGATTCGGACACAATGGTTAAGACCGCTGAAGGGAAGCCGGCTGCAACCAGCCTTGAAATGTGTACCTGAAACATCTCGTCCATGGTGTGCTCGCATGACTTCAACAACGCAGACCGGAGACACGTTGCCGTAATGGCTCTTTTCACGGTCTTTGAGTGAACGGATTCGTAAGGCAGGAGGTCCTTACGGGCACTGGGGCTTTACATCCAGCCCGAATGAGTAACGTTTAGTTACATGTTAATGTCTGCAAAACTGTAGAGTGTCTTCAGGTATCTCATGCGCAAACTTCAAGCCTTTACCATGCCGTCTACACACTGATAAAACATTGTTTACATCTTCACAAGCGATCAAGCAGTTAGAGACTTTCAGAAATACAAGAAAATCGTCAACAGATCTACAAACTCTGGGACAAAGATCCGAGTCGAGATTTCTAGCAAGTACCTGGTCAACAGATGAGAGAAATATATGTTGCATAGGGCAGGAGCTATACATGAACCAATGGAAATGCCTTTGCGCTGTACATAGGTCGAGTCATTAAAAGAAATAAATGTGCGACTCAAGAAAAACTCAAGCAGAGTCAAGAAATTGTGAACTGATAAACCACAAGAGTTCTTAAAGTCAGTGCTACACTTGCCATCGATACATTCTCTAACGTAGGGAAGAAGTTCATCGTGAGGCACAGAATAATATCAATCCTCGACATCGACACTGAATATATAACCAAAACCCCTTCTACTACTCAAAAAAAGCAGTGGCCTCTGTTAATTTTTTGGGGCCAAACGGGTCATCAAGGTGAAGCTCATTGATGTGCTTAAGCAAGAAGCAACTAACCTGAAGCTGCCAAGTGCCCAGTGTGCAATGTTTTTGTATAGATTTGCAGTCCATGTTTTGACGGTGACAGTATGACCACTAGTTCTTGTGAACTCCAAAGCATGAGCCGAAGTTCCATCAAACCGTTAGGATACCCTGGACACGGGAATGACGAGGAGAATCATAACACCGCACCTTAATGCACCCTGAGCAGCGAAAAACACCTGCCATTTTCATTTAATGCTAAGCAAGCATCAAGCCTCCAATTTCCTAGCAAAGCATGGGACAGCTCAAGTAGTTGAGCACATTGGGCTGCAAGCAGTGATATGTTCTGAAGTGGCCTTAGTAAAGTGTCCTGGGTAACCTTTTCTGCTCAGAACACTAGGAGTAACACCAACAATTGATAACTGTTTGTCACGAGCGACGTTCGTTCATGGTTATCCTGTAAATGTTGACAATATGAGCAGTACCAGCGTCCTGAATTCTATGAGCACACTAGAAAATGGTCTGCAGTGTTTTCATGGCATGATTGTTTGCTCTGGAGGCCCTCCTAAAGATATTCAGTGACATTGATCCAGAAAGCGCATATGTAGGTATGCAGATGTTTTCGAAATGCGGCGTAACAAGTGCATGCACGCTGCTTAGTAATGATAAACGCTGCGGAGCTTGTGCACGCCTTAAAGTTATGCTTCGCACTCATGATGCCAGGCGAAGAAAAGGAGGCAAATGAGCCATGTGGGTTTCTTAGGAAGCCCATTAAAAAAGGCCCGTGCCGAGACGATGCGCGAAGCGAAAACTGCGTGTTATAAATCTAAGGTGTGACTTCAAAACCGAAAAAAGAAAGTGGAAGCCCAGCTGGCTGGTCGTAAAGCAAGGTTACGGGATCTAAATAAAGAACCTATGAAGGCATCCTTAAGAAGGCAAACCTGCTTTACGCCCAGCAGCTGCTTTTCAAAGAGTGTTTGGAAGCCGGAAAGGCTCGTTCAAGGAATGGCCGGAGATACGCGGATAACTTGGTGCTGCTGTTCCTCTTCCTGCACACGAGGTCTCTGACTGGATACCGATTCCTAATGGAAAATAAAATTTTGACGTTGCCAGCATTGGGAATAACACATCGCTTCCGGGACTATTGTCGGTGTGTTTTCTTATAGAAAAATATGAACTCTGCAGGACAGCCGAGACACTATGCTACACAAGCAAAAAGATGAGGGATACAAACCTGCAACAGCGAATACAAAATCATGAGCAACTGCTCAGGAGCGCACACTTGCCTAGCTGCCCGCAGTTATGGCAGGCCGGGCAACGGCTGTAAAACATTTGTAACAGCCGCTCCCCACTTGTCAAAACTGCTAAAATTTGAGGTCTGGCTATCTCCATCATTGCGCACTCTTGAATTCATTTCAGTATGCTACACAAGAACTATATCCACCTACTCTGCTTATGCTTCCACACCACAAGCACGACGTCTATATGTACGCATGCGCACGCAGTTTAGCAACCTTGACACTATGAGGAAGGATAACAACGTTTACTACCTCACATATATTTCTTAGTAACAAATTAACGTCACGGCTGTTGTAATTGAAACTGTCAGTAACGTCACAGATATAATAGTGTTTCCTTCGTTTTTCGATGTCACTTATGCGTAATTACTAATTTCGAAATCTACAACTTAAAGTATTTTCATGCACACTGAATCGAGTAGTCACATGATAACACATGACTTGGCAACTCTCAGTCATGTAGCTAATAATTGAATTTGACAGGTGCGTATAAACCCATTTCAACAACTCAACAATTTTTCAAAAGTGTTTCATTTTTCTTGACGTCTGGGTTAGAAAGATCATTCACTGGTGGGGACAAAATAGAAAATCATGTCAGCTTTGGTCTTATTTTTGCTAGGTACTCGGATGGCTTAATCATTAGGTTTCGGCAATGCCCACATCACCAAAGCAAGATGGCGCGCTTCTACAGTAGAAATGGCATGGCGGCTGGTAATCATATATACAAACTGAGCTCACGGGGCGAGTGGTTAACTTGAAGTTCTATCAAAGCAAAGTTATTCGATGGATGGGCATAAATTTAACCATAGGGATAGGCGAGCTAGTTTGGCACTGGTTCGTACCTATATATAAAACCGCTAAGACGGCATGGACAAGAAAGGGCACAACACGTATTTTGCTGTCACACGTGTTCCGTGTTTTGCCTTGACTAACATTGCGCATGCGCGGGTAATAGGCGAGGGTCGGGTTTAGATATACATTTTCTTATGAAGCAACCAAGCCTTCAGCGCTGAGTAAGCACTCGTGTTGCGCCCTTTCTTGTCCCTGTCGTCTTAACGCTTTTAATGTGTAAGGATGGACATAAATTTTAAAGCGACGGAAGGCGGTGAAATTCTTGACGCATGAGGCCGAGGTAAGGACTTGCATCGAGAGTCTTGAGGAGAAAACCAGAATTTAGGGCGTTTGTCGACACTCTAGTAGGAACTGCTCCTAGCTTTCAGTGACTGCCCCTGCTTCTGTTACTGCTACTCTCCCCAATAAGAGCGTATTGCCGCGCGTGTTATTTGGATTTCATCCGCGTGGACCGTTTGCAACGGTCGGCGCAGACCACATCGCAATGTTTCAGAAGCTTCGCGACGTTTAAAATCATTCCGTTAAGATTGGGCGCAGGACGCGCATAGTCTCGTTTGTTCGAGAACCTACGCGGCCACCAGTGATAACGCTGGAATCTATGATCGCACACGTATAAAAGCGGACTCACTTTACCGCTTGTCAGACTATCGACGGCCGACGCTCCGCTTGTCGCTAACAGCGTACAGCGTGTGTCGCTTGTACTTTGACTTCTCGTTTACTGGGCACAGGTACGCCCAAAGAAGTTCCGTCCTGAACCTGCCGATTACTTCCTTCTTCGACGTAACGACCCCGTGAAAACGTCAAGTCCTAACTGGCGTATTTCCCGTCATGGAGAACTTGATACAGCATCTGATACAGCATTCTTTTCGACTATTGATGCAGAAACTAAGCGGCCACAAAATAAACAACTTTATATATCAGTCACTATCACATTCCCGTGGTATTTATCGCTACGTTAGTATCTCTCGCAATTCTTTGCTTCACGTCAGAACAGCAGCTTTTTCCTGCAGTGTGTTGCTCCGCATTGTTTTGTGCTGTCCAAAGCGCTACATGGGTGAGTAAATGAAGCGTCTCGGTTGCCAGGAACGAGAAATCGGAGGCTATCGCTGAGTTGACGTTATGCACTCAGCTTCCCTTTCAAGCGATGCTTGTATTCATGTATGCTGAATTAAAGAAGTTGCGCTGAAAATGAAACATTGCATCGAATCAAAGTTTTGACCTGCGCGGTGCAAAAGAAAATAAATGCATAAGATGCCACATTTGCTACAATACAGATAACTCTCTGCATCGCACTTACCGCTAGACCTGGAAAGAATATTTCGGTGAAAGTCTCGTTTCGCCAACTTTAAGATGTGTCTCGGAACGGCACAGTTTTATTTATTACACTCCATTACTACGCCTTTTCACTTTTGCTACGAGTGCGTAATTGTCTGAGGCCGCACGGCGAAGTCTTGATGAACAGAACAATATTTTAGACGTCATTTATACAATTGATAAACTAAATTTCAGCCGCAATTTTCATGCAGGCGATACGAGCCATTGCGGTTCGCACTCTGCAGTTCTTCACATTGTCCAGAGGTGGCGCGTCTGCTGAAGGGAAACCATGCACGACTGAATCTTCTGGATTGTTCTCCAAGGCTGACAAGATATCCAGATTTGCATTTCCTGCTGCATTTGCCGTTTTCAGCGTGGTCTACTGGTCTGTAATCTACGGTTGATTGCTGCAACAGAAGCTAGATACGATGATGTGTGATCTTGTACCACTGTCTGTGGGTGAGAGGTTTCCCTCTAGGCTACGTAGCTGACAGGGTTCCCTCTCACCCACTCAGCTTTACCTTTGCTGTCCCTCTCGTCAAGCTGCACTCTCGCAGCCGCGCTAGAATGTGGGGACCACGGTCCCCAGGGATTTCTCTCGGCATTAAACAGCTCCATTGTTAAAAATAATAAATAAAGAAATGTTTCCTCGTGCTTGTAATAGTAGCGGCCATGCATGGTCATGTGCAGAAGCCGGCAAACTTGCGTGGTATGTCAAGTGCAGCCACGTAGTCTTACTGCTGCGTACTTAGAGGGCTGTGGACGGCATCACACGGTGCTTTAATTGAACTGAAGGGAACAGAAGACGAGTATCTCGCGAAATCACCCCTTTTTTGTAGCTGATACCGTTAGAAACGCTTAATCCTGTTAGTCGCTTACATTTAAGAACGTCTATAAAATACGACCTTCGTAAAATCCCATCAAATAAGTTCTCGAAAATCTTATGCGGCCGTTAACTGCAATATTTGCCAAATTGCTAAGAGATCAGTAGAGGTAGCTCTAAGCTTAGATTTAGCGCACACGGGTTCCTATTAGGTGCAATGCGCTATACCTACACAAGCATACGCACTACAAATAAGTGCTGAACGCTTGTTCAGAACACAGTGTAATCGCGGCTTGTCTGGTCAACATTCACTAGGCTACACATTGTATACATTTCAGTAATAGAATTGTACAACTGTCTGGACGGATACAGAATCCCACCTCAGTTAAACTACTCCAGTAGCTGGAGGGAAGCTTCCCGGCGGTAACAAAGTGAAACACGTTGATCTTTACGATCACTGGCAGCTGCCAACACTGTGGTGAGGTGGCTGACACCCATCACATGGTGTGGGCCTGCCAGAAAGATTCAGCACTCAGCCCCCCCCACCCGAACCCTTCCAGAGAAGGCCTGAAGGCAGCCCTGCCGGGTTGCACAGAGTGTCAGGCCCAAAAGACCTTGGTCAAGAGGGCCAAACTGGCGGCTTCGACCAAAGGGTCCCAGTCTAGGGACGCCAACCAGTATGCAAGGCTCCTGCGTGAGTCGACACCTCTCTCGTTGAATACTTTCCACCACCACCACTTTTTCTCGATTTCTTTTTTTTAAAACGTCAAGCCCTTCAGAACCTACGCTCAAAAAAAGTTCAAAGGTGTGTATTACCAGTACCTTCTAAAAAAGGCATAGCTGCCTCTTAGATGCGCTTTCCAAACTAGACGCATTATTTACGGAAGATATGAGTTATGAATAATGCACATGTTTCGAGAGTACTCGATAAACATTTCTTTGTAAGATATGAACGAATGATATATTTATTTATTTATTGAAAATATCTTAAGGACCCTGTACACAGGGTTTTACATGAGGGGGTGCACATATATACTGATGTGCACACCCTCAGGTGTTTTAGTCACTTTCTAGTTTACACCATGCCTAACACGTTTAATCAGATCTAGTGAAATGTTTTCTCGTCCTCAGGCACCTTAAGGTTTATTTCATTCAATGACACCACCACTCCAACCAGCTTCTACACCTCTCAGTTACAAGGTCCCTCTTAATTTGGTTGGCGAACAAATCTTTCTGTTCTACAACAACACCTGCTTCAATAGCAATTATCAATAACACATCGTTGTCATAGTAAAGTGCTGTTGTTGGAACAACTCTGACAAGTTCAGTCGTTCGGTCGGTCGGTGTTTATTTACCAAAATAAATACAGTGTTGAAAAAAGGGAATACGGCGAGAAAACTACGCATATTGCAGCTTGACTAAGCACCGTCTATTATGTTTGTGCAATGACAGGGTAAATATGCGTGAATAAAAAATAGTTGCCTGGTGCACAAATATTTCGCCATATCTCATGAGGTCTCTCAGGCAATTTTTTTTTGTTCTTTAGAGTATCCGTTGCTGTGGCTTCAGAACTGAATAAAAAAAATCACAGCATATCCACGGAGTGAATGATGATGAGTGGGCAAAGCTCCGGAGGTTCATCGGTAAACCGTGAATCTTCCGTGAAATTCGCCCAGTACATCATCAAAGACGTGACAAACACTGTTTGTATATATACAAGAAATTTATATTATTCGTGAGCCGTGATTTTCAGTTTTGTTTTCGTTTCTTCGTTGGTCATGGTTACCGTGTACATAGCCGTGGCTTCCGTTCCCCCCTTCATTATAACGGCTTTATGGTCGGTGAAATGGAGGGAGAGCGGTTCCTGGATGGGTCGTAGTGGAAAGTTTGCAAAGACGAGATCGATGCAGGTTCCTCGGATGGTGGTTGGTTGCATGTGGTCAAACGATATGCATGTGAGACCATATCGCGATGTCATGTGTTGTATGAGCCAACTGTTTTCAGTGATGTCAACGTTAAAGTCACTCACCAGTAGGGTAACGGTACACGCTTATTCTTCATCGTCATCGTCACTATGCGTCATCGTTATGACGCATAGTGGGTACATTGCATGTGCTGTGCCGTGATGACAGCGTCATCGTCATCGCACAGGGGTGGCTACGACAACGACGCGGGACAAGCCTACGCCCTAAGGAGCTTAGCCCCTAAAAAAACTGGGTCGGGAGGATGGAAAGGAGCAAGACAGGGTGAAGCTCAGCATAGCAATGCATAAATACATTCGTACCGACCAAAAAATAAAAAGATTGCTAAAATCACACCTTGGATTACGCGTAAAATCATCCACTTAAAGCGCAAATTAAAACGACTGAAAAAAAGTAACCCACGATCTGCTGTTATTGACGAACTTAAAATAAATTTGGCACGTGCTTTGCGCGAATCAAAGGATTTTCACTTTCAAACAACCCAACCAAACTTTTTGAAAAACGATCCTACGAAGTTCTGGAACTTTTTAAGTGATGGTAAGAAACAAATATCACAGATATTAATTAATGGAAATACAGTTACAGATCACAAGGTCATTGCGGGGCATTTTAACACCTGTTTTCATGGCGTGTTTGCCGAGGCGAGTCTTGCTACGCCACAGCAAAGGTCGTTTCAACCCAGTGAAGTTGACTTTATTACATATTCTGGTGTCGTTGCAATGATTTTTGAACTTGAATACTAAATCCTCTTGCGGTCCGGACAACATACCTAATGCATTCCTTCGCCGTTATGCCGAAGGTATTGCTCATTTTGTCATTGTGCTCTTTCGATGTTCACTGTTAAGTGCAAAACTTCCTACTGATTGGAAGGGGGCTCGCGTTGTTCCCGTCTTTAAGAAAGGCAACCAATTACTCTTAGAAAACTACCGTCCCATCTCATTAACATCACCACTTTGTAAAATGCTTGAACATGTAATGTCTAAATGCATTGTGGAATTCCTTGAACAAAACTCCATACTAACTAATTTTCAGCATGGTTTTAGAAAAGGTTTTTCAACCGTAACTCAATAAGTCACAGTGGTTCATTCATTTGCAGAAACTCTTGGATAAAAATGGTCAAATAGACGTTATATTCCTTGATTTTAGTAAGGCATTCGATAAAGTTATTCATCAGACACTAATTACAAAACTTAGGGACATAAACCTTCCCGACATATTCATCGCCTGGATTGAAGACTACTTGAGACAACGTACACAGTTTGTTTCAGTAGATGGAAACAATTCGAGCTCCCTTCCTGTGACATCAGGCGTACCACAGGGTAGTGTTCTGGGGCCGTTATTGTTTTAGTCTATGTGAATGATATTGGTAACGCTGTACTACCAGGCACACAAATCAGACTGTTCGCGGATGATTGTGTGCTCTTCCGTCAAGTTACGAGTGCTAATGATCAAGAGAACCTGAACTTAAGTCTTAATAACATATTACACTGGTGTAACGACAATGGTATGGCGCTAAACGCACAAAAGACTGTTCACCTTTGTGTTACTCGTTCAAAAACGCCTTTTCATTTTACTTATAACCTTGGCTCATCACCACTACAACAGGTAACGAAGTACAAATACCTTGGCGTAACAATATCTAACGATCTGTCTTGGAACCTACACATAAACAACGTATGTGCCGCTGCCTTCCGTAAGTTATGTTTTCTGAAACATAAGCTCAGAAATTCTCCTTCTAACATTAAACAACTCAGTTACTTTACGTATATTAGACCAAAACTAGAATACTCTTGTGTTGTATGTGACCCCTTTACTAAAACTAATATTAAAAAACTTGAAGCAGTACAAAGAAAGGCTGTTAGGTTTGCTTATTCTAAATTTAAGACTACAGACTCTCCGATTGAACTAATGGCTAATAACAACATTGAAAAGCTTGAACTGCGACGAAAAAGAAACCGTCTCAACTTTCTGTATCTTCTTGTTCATTATAAGTTATCCCTTGAGCCAAGTGCATATGTATCTCCTCTGTCCACTAGGCATACACGACATCATCATGCTCACTCTTTAACTCCGTATTTTGCCAAAACAAACGCGTTTAAATTTTCCGTTTTCCCGCGTACTGTATTAGAATGGAACCACCTAACCGATCTTAGCCAATTGTCTGTAACTTAGAGCTTCAACATGTACTGTTATTTTGTATTATGTTTCCATTTTTTTAAAATACTTTGCCATGTTAGCCTCTATGTGCATTGTTAATAGTTCCATATTGGTTAATAGTTAGTGTGTTCGCAATCTTTTTTGTAATTTTTTGTGACATTTGCCCATGTTATCTCTTGTGTATTTGCTTATATCTTGCCACTTGTACCTGTCCTGCTTGGACCGATTCTTGGTCCGCAGTATTCAATAAATAAAAAAATAATAAATAGCCGTCTATAGTATAGGGGAGTGAGTGGTGGAAAAGGGGTAGTGATGGTGAGGAGTGACTTAAGAGTGAGGAGGAGGGAAATGAACAGGAGTGGAAAAGGGAAGGGAGGGTGAGCAGGAGAGTTGGGAGGGTGAGAAGGCTGGAAAGGAGGAGGGGGGAGGGTGAAGAACAGCATAGCCGTACATAATATAGTGTAGCGATCGGGTGAAAAATGGAAGTGAGAGTGAGGACGAGTGATGTGTGGGTGAGGAGCGAGTCATCCCGTGGTTGTAACGTGGAGCTTTTTTATTCCTTCACTCGAGAGCTTGAAAGCGTGCCTGGTGCTTTCGCTGTAGTAACGACATTGAAGTTGCTGACTTCATACTCCGAGCCCTAGTCCTTCGTCACGGTGCTCCTCGTGTCATCCTAAGCGACCGTGGAAAGGCATTTCTTTCACAACTCGTCGACGAAGTGCTCAAGGCCTCCGGCACCACCCACAAAACAACCTCCAGTTACCATTGTTCCGGACTTTTCCTCTTCTGGCGCACAACAACTTGGGACGTGAAGTGGTAGTGGCGTTCTGCTTAGGGAGGAAGAGGAAGTGGTCACTCGCCCTGAGGCTGCCAGATTTCACTCCTGTTTTCGAAGCTGAGCTGTTAGCTATCATCATGGCGCTGCGAAAACTCCCGACGGACGCGAATAGTGCAGTCATAATGACTGATTCCCTTTCGGTGTGCACAGCTCTAACAGCTTCACACAACTCACCAGCCGTAAAAACGTTACGCACCTAGTTCCACCTCAGCTGAAGCGTCTAAAATTATTGTGGGTACCAGGTCACTGTGGGTTAAAATTAAATGAAATGGCCGATTCCTTAGCGCGAGCATCACTAGACGGCCCAATAATCAAGGTGCTTCCAGAAATAGGACATTTTACAGCAATCAGATATAGAAAACTAGCCATTTGCACTGATAGGATGGAAGCAATAACAACGTGGACAGAATACCAGCATCTAAAATTTCCCTGGAAGTTTCAGTGGACTCAGTCTCGGCAGGCAGAAGTTACGATCACCAGATTTCGATGCCGTGTGCCCCCCTTTGAACTTTTATTTACATAGGGCTGGTCTGACGTTATCGCCCCTCTGCCAATTTTGCGGGGAAATAGAAAATATTGAACATTATTTTTTTACATGTCGCAGATATGCATATATTAGAAGACTTCTAGTTACAGCGCTTTCAAAGATAGGCCTAAATTTAACTGCAGAAATTATAAGTTTCGGTGCCTCAGGTTTGGGACATTGCCAAAGGGATGTTTTTGATGCGGTTTGCAATTACATTCAAGCCTCTAAACGTACTCCATTAGGTCTTGACCACTACAAATATTCGATAAGTGGAATACATATATAGGAAATAAAATGCGTTAGAATCCAACAAATATATTCGAGCTTGTTCTGATCAGGTTAATTCGGCTGTCTGGTCTACTAGCACAATCGCACAGTTAAAACAGCATTTATTTGATATATTACACAGTATTCTCTGTTATTAAAGACGATAGTCTTTCTTGGCATACCTAAACGGAGAAATTTTGGTCTGTGTTTAGAAAAAATTTATTCAATCATGGGACACTACGAGTACACGGAAACAGTGTCTATACGACAAGGACAGTAACATACACAAATGACTAAGTACAATGTACACGACACCTTTTAACAAAAGTGTCCAAGTCCATAAGGTGTCGCTAACATATGCTAAGCACTAACATACAGATACTTATCACAATATACACAAAGTACATGACGATGTATATACAGAATATACAAGGCTTGGTGAAAATGTCAGCGAATAGTTTCTCTGTTTGTCGGCACGTCGCACGATTCAGCTGGCTGGCCCAAAGTTTAACCCCATGCCTTACGACCTCCAATCTTGACCGAAAGGCATGTGTTCATACGGGTGAGCGTGGGCAATTAAAAATCAAATATTACGCATACCTGAGGCACAACATCAATACCTTAGTACTATTCACAGTGTTCCTTTAAAACAAAGTCTATAGATACGTAATTATAAAGATCCTAGTGTTTATTACGCGGCGCTGAAAATGCGCCGCTGTGTACAAAACAAGTCTCCGCCCAGTGATTTAACTTCGACGCTGTGGTGCTGCCACCTGGCAGCAGCATAGTTCAACACAAGCCGATGTTCCCCGGTAGCGCTGTAGATGGCGTCCTCTTCTGTTTTATCAATGCCAGCCAGATGCGGCTGATTCATCGTAGAAGAGCGCTGTCTCAGGCAAGGCAAAACATATATGGCCGCTTGATGACATACGACCCACTCTACAAGACATGATCAGAGAACGCAGAGAAAAGACCGACGACCAAATTTCAGCGGAGAAACGCCGGCGTCCGTCTAAGCGTGCCCGGAAAACGTCCGAAAAACGAGCCCAGCGGCTAGCCCAGCTATTAAATTGTGGTACTCATGCCGCTCATGCAGTGCAGTCGGCACAAGACTATCGTCTTACGACGACATTTGCAGCGAAGCACGCAGAGACGCGGCCAATTTTTTTTATTCATTTGTTCTTTATCATTCAACATAGTTCAAATTATACACTAAATCTAAAACTACGAAATCCTGGCCAATCCCCCCAGAGTGGGTATGTGCCATTCTTTGAAGGTTAAAACAAAACAAAAAGTTACAGTTTCGCGACTATAGGGCGAAGCAATGAATGCGATAGCAAGAAATTAGTTTGTCACACGAAGAACGACAAGCAGCTCGATTCTTGCAACACGCCGCCGCAGCACAAAGAAAGACGCTCTAAAAGGACGCACAGGTATACACAGGGACAAGCGCGAACTAACAACTGTCGCAGTTACGTGTTTGTATTTGAGCAACGCGCTGCGAGTGTCCACAATGCAGAAGCCGACGCTGTTGTTGTTGCCTCTGACATGGCTCATACCCACTCAGGGATATTGGCCAAGGATTGATTATATGTTCATATGACTTTTCGACGCTGTTTGATACTTCTTTTTGTTTTAAACTGTGGCACGTGGAATGACCCCTCTGCGTCTCCTGCCACGCGGTGGCGTCTGACGCCAACTGTGCCCGGTGTTCTTCTTTTTTTTTCCTTCTACATCATGAGTGGTACAGAAGGGAGCCACTTCTTCGTGCGCATCTCAAGGGCAGTTTTCAATTTGAAAGAAATTGTAAAAGCGTTGCGTGATAGAGAACACGCTCAAGCTGTTGCGAGATCTGCGTACCGCGAGCGGCAAATGGCGCATATGAATAGCTCCCCGTTATATCGCTGCCACGAGCGTGGCGTGTGGCTGTGTTGGCTAGCGCAGCAGGCTGCGGTGCGAGGGGTCGCTGGTTCAAATCTCCGGTCAGGCGGTTTGGAATTTTTTTCTACTAATTATTTTTGTTTATGCCTTTTTTTATATATACACATACATATACATATCCGGGACATGACGGCGTCGACAGACGGCGACGGCGAAAATCAGCCGAGAGTGTCCATATAATTGCTATCGCAATAAAACAAAATGGCTTGCACGTATGAACAAACCACTCTGCGTTTTCCTAAACCGTGCTTCAGAGTGCTACAGTTACTGATGACCCGAACTACGAGCACGACCTTCCATGGAGCAGCGCGAGAATCCAGACGACCTCAACCCTGGTACTCCTACCACGGCAACCAGCCAGGTACCCTCTTCGAGTGTCGTAGGAGCTACTACCACCATAACACTACCGCAGCTGTGGCTTGCCGATCCCTCGTTATGGTTCATACAAGCCGAGAACAAGTTCCGCATTCATCGCGTCGCGTCAGAAGTTCGCAAGTACGAGCCACACCTTGAAGCGTTGCCGCCACAGGCAATGGCTGAGATACGCGACATCCTCGCGCGACCGCTGGGTGAAACTCCATATACCACAGTCAAACAGACGCTTCTTCGCCGCCTGGTTCAGTCTGCACATCGGCGTATTCAAGAACTCCTGAACAACGAAGAGCTTGGGGACAGACGTCCCACCCAATTCCTACGTCACCTGTAGCACCTGGTTGGGGACCAGCCGGGCTTCTTGGACACGGCTATTCTACGTGAGCTGTTTCTGCAGCATCTTACGCCTAACGTTCGAATGGCTCTTGTCCCAGCTCAGCATAAGTCCCTGCCGGAGCTCGCAGAACTGGCTGACGACATGATGGACGTTGCTCCGGCAGCCTCAAACGAACGGGCCGACTGAGCGCTTTCATCGCACGCTGTCAGACATGATCGCCATGTACATCCATCCCGACCACAAAAACTAGGACGTTCGTCACTTTTGCTTACAACACCTCCGTACAGCGCACAACCGGTTACTCGCCATTCTACCTCGTTCATGGTCGTTTGCCCTCTTGTTTTCTTGACGTCTCTTTCTTCTCTGCGCGCATTACACCATCTCCGTCCTCCAGTGAAGAATACGTGTCTCGTCTGCTTCATTGTCGCCAGCTCGCCCGCCTCAACACCAAAGCAAGGCAGCAGGCCCGTAAGCTTGAATATGACGTATCTCATCGCGTCATTTCTTTCAGCCCTGGTGATGAAGTGCTGCTTTCCACTCCTATGCGCACTCCTGGCCTGTGCGACAAGTTTCAACTCCGCTCCATTGGCCCTTACACTGTGTTGGAGCAGACATCACCCGTGAATTATCACGGGGCACCTGTTCTTCTTCCAACGGACCGCCGTTGCCGCACTGCCGAGATTGTTCACGCATCTCGAATGAAGCCTTTTACAAGACGGTCTTCTTCGCTTTAAGCTGCGGCCAGGATGACCGCTCTTGCGTGGGGAGGGGGGGGGGGGTATTAGTGTGGACGTTCATTAGACACATCCTCGTTCTTCATGCATGTTCATCATCATGTGTGTGCCTCTCCATCTTCGGTTGTGGGAACTCGGCTGAACTGTGATCTTTGCTCTTGGGTGTGGTCGCTTCGCCGTGTCTTCGGGCCTAATAAAGGTCTTATTAACTGCTGCGTCACAATATTCTTTCCATTATGCTAAATCTACGACATTCGCCTCTCTAGCCCTTTAAGACGACCAGCAGCCTTGCCAACACCGGTTTGTTTTTAGGGGCGAAGCTCCTAAGGGTGTGGGTCTGTCCTTCCTCTGTAGTTGTCGTAGTAGTAGTAGGTAGGTAGATAGCCACGTATAGTGGAATGTTCCCACTCCACGTGATAAAGATGAAGTATAAGCGCGTTCCAGTATAGTGGGATGTACCCACTACACGTGATAACGATGACGATGACATCATTCACTTCGTGGATAAGGCGTGATTTTAGGGGCGAAGCTTCCTTAGGGTGTGGGTCTGTCCCTCCTCTGTAGTAGTAGTAGTAGTAGTAGGTAGGTAGGTATAGTCGGTGACAACCTAAGAATAAATATAAGCTCCGCCCTTGAGGCCGCATTGCTCATATTTTGCATGCCTCCGCGCTACAAATGAAGTAGTTCCTAAACAATGGCATTAGTTTTCATGCATATAAACCTTATTTTCCAATACTGCACTGATATTGAAATCATGAAAGCGAAGCTAGATGAAAAAAATTGTGAACGCACGGCGTTCGGCGTCAGCTTAACAATATATCTGTTGTTTAAACCGCACCCTCGGCCGCGGTAATCTCAGAGTCTACGAAAAGGTAATGTGCGTCTCAAAGGCGACGTTTCTGCGCAGCACCTATTATGGTATTAAAACAAAGGATGCCACATTTAACGTATAAATTAATATAAAGGAACCATTTCTTTACGGTTTCTCAAAACGACGCAGGGACATTAATAAATTTTAATAGGGTCGCTCGCAATTTTTTTTCTTTTTACGAAAATTTCGCCGCCAGTTTTCTTCATTGTCTGCAGTAACTATGGCAACAACGACTCAAAGCGAAGAATAGCGAAGTGTTCCGAGATTGCCTTCGCGAATTTCGATTCGTGTGTTGCGAATACCATATTTGCGTCTGGAGTTGCCGTGGTTGTCGTCGTGTTTGAGGTGAACTACAAGGCTTCATTTGACGTCGCTTCAACGAAATAAAAGCGCGTGGCGCTCATGGTGCTTAACTGTGCGGGTCATTGGATACGTTGCCGTTAAGTTCACGCCAAGGTGATGTACACGGCTGAAGTGGCAGTGACTAAAAGCTTTACGTGAGATTGTTTCTGGCTTCGACAACTTGTACTGGCGCTGCCACTACTCCTTCAGCCCTTGAACGTTCAACTTTTTCATTTATTTATTATTTATTTATTACCTACCTGCATCGCCCCAGTGGGCATTACAGCAGGGGCCCAGTTTTACCTTCTACGTATATGTGTCTCTGCGCAAAGGTGTATATATATATATATATATATATATATATATATATATATATATATATATATATATATATATATATATATATATATATATATATATGTGTGTGTGTGTGTGTGTGTGTGTGTGTGTGTGTGTGTGTGTGTGTGTGTGTGTGTGTGTGTGTGTGTGTGTGTGTGTTTATTGCGAAGAGGCTGTCTTCGATTGCCGTGAGACAAACAGGAAAAGGAGATACGCTTCTAAAAGATACCGTCTATTTTTTTTTTGCCAACGTGTCAATCGGAGACCGATCTTTATCAAGGCAAAATTTACGAAGCTTCTTCGATGCCCTTTTATAGCATGGTCCTCCAAGCAGGGAGAGAGAGAAAAAAGAACAACACAGAAAAGAAAAATAGAAAATGTAAAAATGAAAAATTGAGTAGCCAAAAGACCATACAAAAAAAAAAAGACGTGCATCACAAGAAGGGCGAGCACTTCAAAGAAACTACGGACTATAAGCTTCAGGAGAGTCAACTGCAGTTTAAGATAAACAAATTATCACTGATTAATATATGCACTCAATACACACAAAATACAGAAAACGCAAGTTAGACACAAGCAGAATTCTAATGTGATATCGTGAAGTATGATGCAACGCCATCATAAACAAAAGCTGTTTTTTTTTTACTCAATGATAGTTTTAGCGGAGTTACTTCAGTTGCGATCGCGATCTATGCAGTCGAAAGTTCCTGCGTCACAGCGATATTATGTAACGCGCATCATTTCGCTTTTCGTAGACAACGATTACCTCGCACGGCGTTTTTCACGCAAGGCGTTCGTGCATCGAGCGTGAGAAGACTTACGCGACGGGCACTTCAACCTAGCACATCATTCTGGGCTGGGGGCACACGTCACAATCACACATGCACCGGATGACCACAATTATCTCCTTATAATGCACACACCACAGCATGTTCTCCACACCTGGCTTCTTTACTTTCGCACTGCATTGCGCTAACGGGTTATGATGTTCGCTCTTTCTCTTTCGCTTCGTCCGCACATACTCCATGCATAGAGACGCACAGCACCGCGTATTGCGCAATAGATCACCAAGATTCCCACGTTGCGAGCTCGAAGTAACACACGCACGCACATGTGGCAACGCTAATGCTATGGCTTTTGCAGATGGTAATCGAGCACAGACGCGCACATTCCGACTCACAGCACACGAGTGAACGCGACAATCGCCATTATGGTGACACTCAGGCGATATGCTTGGTGCATCCGAGCGATGGAAGGAACACACGCCGTGATGCAACTTGACGCTGCCGAAACGACGGAACGCGATAGAGCGTCCGAGCTGCTAGCTGCCGCTTCGGTGCACTTCAAACGCGGCACAGTCACACGCTTCTACTGCATCGAATGACGACCGTCGACGATGATGCTGCGTACGAGCGGATAACACTAGGAAAGAGCTTCTTCTGGAAGAAAAACATCACAGAAAATTCGAATCAACGGCTCTCGGTCTCGGTGCTGCGGTACCTCGCCTCTCGTCGCGGACGGCGCCATGTTGCGCTTTTCATTGGTTCGTCTTAACCGTTACGTCATGATAAAGAGCGGCCGTAGTTGGACGCGCATGATACAAATGGACAGCGGTACAGTTTACTTTTTATTCTTAGCTTGTCACCGACTATAGGTTGGTAGCCACGTGAAGTGGAATGTACCCACTCCACGTGATAAAGATGACGATGACGTAGTATAGTGGAATGCATAGGCGTGCGCACGAGGGGGGGCAGAGGGGGGCGGCCACCTCCCCTTGTCATATAAGAGGGGGGGGCGCATTGACCCAATAGGGAGGGGGGACGCTGCGATGAACCTTCGCCCCCCCCCCCCCCCTGAAGGGCAACCTTGCGCACGCCTATGGTGGAATGTACCCACTACACGTGATAACAATCAAGTATAAGCGCGTTCCATTATAGTGGAATGTACCCACTACACGTGATAAATATGACGATGACGCAGTATAGTGGAATGTACCCACTACACGTGATAACGATGAAGTATGAGCGCGTTCTAGTATAGTGGAATGTACCCACTACATGTGATAACGATGACGATGACGCTGATGACCATGAAGTATAAGCGCGTTCCAGACCACACATTCTCTTCCTGCCATGGATGAAAACGATCGAGCTTCGCCCACTCATCATCATTCACTTCGTGGATATGGCGTGGTTTTTTTCTCACTCAGAGTCACTTCATACACGCACTAATGCACTTGCACTGGCATATTTAGCTCTGGCGCGTGGGCAGGATAACCTACGATCATAAAGGGCAACTGACTGGATTCCATGAGAAGGCATACGCGTGAGGGTCAGACAGAAAATTATGTGGGCAGGAAAGATAATAATAATATCTGGGGTTTAACGTCCCAAAACCACGATATGATTATGAGAGACGCCGTAGTGGAGGGCCCCGGAAATTTCGACCATCTGGTGTTCTTTAACGAGCACTGACATCGTACAGTACACGGGCCTCCACCATTTCGCCTCCCACGAAATGCGACAGCCGCGGCCGGGATCGATCCCTCGACCTTCGGGTCAGCAGCCGAGCCCCTTAACCACTGCTCCACTGCCGCAGATTGTGGGCAGAAGCGATTAAGAAGTTTGCAGGTGTAACTTGGCAGCAGAAAGCACAGGACCGGGTTGATTGGCGGAACATGGGAGAGGCCTTTGCCCTGATGTGGGCGTAGTCAGGCTGATGATGATGATGACATGGACAGTATACGGGCCTCTAGCATTTTGGCTGCATCGAAATGCGACCGCCGCGGCCGGTATCGAACCCACGACCTTCGGGACAGGAGTCGTTGCTCTTCTGTGTGTGTCGTGGAAAGGATGTCCGTGGAAAGGATGTCCGTGGAAAGGCTGATCCTACTTCTATGACATCGTAGGTTTGCCTGTTTACGTCACCAATTACCCTTCTGTGCGTGCCGTAGAAATGAAGAACCGGGTCGGTTTGCTGTAGAGTATGGATCTGGATAACAATTCACATCCATGCCCTACGACCCGAGCACCGTGCTACGACCCAAGCTCCAACACACAAGTTCGCACAAAAGGTTGATACAAGTTCCTCCCATCAGTGAAAAAAGAACTCCAAGCGTACCCAAGGCGTGCCCATAGAACTTAAAACTCAGAACGTACCCAAGTCTACCAAAGGTTACGCAAGAACCGGCGCGAGCATCATTCAAAGATTTCTAAGTCTCGCATTAGAGTCGCTTTAGGAATTCTTAGAGGCAAAATATACAGGGCCTGTAATTTTGATAATAAATTGATAAATAATTTATTCAATATCATTTCACAATCAACTGAGACTTTTTCAATGTATTATCCCCCTGCTTCGATACGCATGGTCTTTTAGTCATTTTTTTACGCATTTTTTCTTGTGTGCGGAGTAACCGCTCACGCCCTCCTGACAACCCGTCCGCTGCCTGCCTAGACGGCACAGGTCACAGCACGCTACCCTAACGAACAGCCTCAACCACAGACCAGGACTGGGCAGTATCGCGATACAAGAGCATCGCGACAGTATTTCAAAGATACTTTTGAGTATCTGTATTTCTGTATCGAGATACATTTGAAAAATGTATTTGTATCGATAGGTCGGCAAAACATGTGGAGCCTACTCAGACTCACTCATGAAATATGTTTTGCCCCTTGGGACTCACTCGGACTCAGATTCACGCAAACTTTTCCTCAACCGGACTCACTCGGACTCAGATTCACTAAAATTTTTCGCAGCCGGACTCACTTGGGCTTAGACTCACGAAACATTTTCCCAGCCGGATTCACTCAGACTCGGACTCACGGCTGCATCTGAGTCTGAGTGAGCCGACTCATGAGTCCATTAGCGTACAATTGGCTTCTTCGAACTTGGTCTAAATGCTCTTTAACACCAATATCTCGCGTAATCGAAGCTGTACTTGGCGCCTTTTCATCTTGTACCTTATCGGCGGTTCCAATCCAGTAAAACTTTTTTTTCAAAGAGATGACTCGCATAAGATATTTTTATCAAAAATTCCCGGGAAAGATTTTTCGGGTGCCGGGGGGAAGTCACGGTACCCCCCCTCCTCCGTAGCTCGCGCCTCTGATCAATAAATATTGAGCTGGCGTATGAACGCTGGTGCTTTGAAGTATGCGTGAGTCGGCGTGAGTATAAAGGTGAACCTACGTAGAGCTAATAGTAAAGCTAAGTTGCGTAAGTAGAAGCGAGAAACGCCGCCATGCTGGGCTGCGCACGGGAGTACAAAGGCTGATGCCACAACCTTGGCAGGGCATGTTGGGGGGGTCAAGCCTGTTTAGCGCAGCCTAAAGAGGATTATGGCAGCACCTAGCGAGCCGTCCGTGTAATGAGCAACTGTCCCTGTTCCCACTTTTGGTTTTCATAAAGCTGGCAGGAGCGACCTAGGAGGGTTGAAACCATCTCTCCCCCCAAGGAACGTTATTTTAGGAAACCAATGTCTGATTAGTGTAGTTTTGACATGCTGGGCCCCACTGCACGTAGGTAAAACAGTGGGATCCGCAGCCGTCTGGCCCGGCGCCGACGAAACTGGCGAGGCGGCTTTCAAGGTGGTGTCTTCGAACGGAGCGAAGCAATTTGTACCACGGAGTGGCAGAGCAATTGTAAAGGAGTGCCGGAGGACATGTAAAGTGACATGGCGTGCCCGCCAAGTCACTTTACAGGGAACTATTCCTTTTTATTGTCAGTGGCCTTCCGCCACCCGGTCGTGTGTAAATGTCTGTGCGTGTGGCGGCCGGGCGCGGCACCCTTTAACATGATGACTGCTTGATGACCTGTCATCGCCGCACCGGCCAAAATGATATGTTAGCGCTCTTTGCGGGCGAGATAGCCCTCGTCTGGCAACACTTGGCTGAGCCGTCTCTACTATAGTGGCATCTCGTTGTACAGTAGGACGGTTTAGCTCTCGAGTCGCGACACTACTCGCACGAGCTGCAGTCTACGACGGGCAAGGCACCACCGAAACGGCGACGACGAGCAAGGCACCACCGAAGCACACGTCACAAGACCGAGTAGTGGCGAACGGTGAAGGCCGTGCAGCACGGTCTATGCTGGATGGCACGTTCTTTGAACCTGTAGATGCCGGATCCAATGCTTCGGTGCTCAGAGCAGAACGCAAACTTTGTGGAAAAGTAACTTCTGGTTCGCGGACATCGACGTCTAACTTCAAAGTACATCTCAAGGTAAGAAAAATGTATTTTCATCACCGTTGGTATAGTTGTGTCTCTATATTGTCATATGTTCCATTGAGCTCGAATACGTTTTATTAATTCCCAGAGGTTACATCTAAGCGGGGCATCAGAATATCAGCCGTACCTCAAGAGGCCCCGGAAGTGCAGTTCCTTGATAAATAAATAAATTGCAAGTTTCAGTGCGCTGCAACATTTGCAATATTATGCTGCATTTATTAAATGTTTTTGCTGAGTATGAACATCCCCGAAACAAAAAACAAAGTATTTCATTATCTGTATCACTGTATCTGTATTCCGGAATACTTTTTTTCATCTCTTTGCAAAAGTATCTCCGAAATATCCTGCTACGTCAGACAAATGTATCTCAGTATCTGTATTTTAGGCTTCCAACCCATGTATTTCGATATCAGTATTCCGGAATACATTTTGGAGTATCTCTGTCCAGCCCGGTCACAGACCAGAAGAACGAACTATTCGATCCTGCCTTTCCTTCCTTTGGTTTCTTCCTTTCTCTCTGTACACCACGGAACTTAGTAGAGAGTTGCCGGGGCCCCACTCTGCTTGGGTGCAGCTGTTAAAGAGCAGAAAAGCGGGAAGAGCACAAAAGTGCGCAAGGACGCGGGGTCCCAACGACTAGGGGTCCCCGAACTCTACCATAACTGAATGCGACTACTGGTGCATCGCATCTATGTACACGGGAGTAAATGCGCTAGGAAGGCGCATCGTACTAACACGCCAGACGGGATGAAATTCGAGAGGTAATTCAACTCATGGACCCTAAATCAAGGGGAGGGTAACGGCGGCTCTTCGTCGTGGCTGCTTCGAGTATCTTCAAGATATTCCCTTTCGCCCGAATCGTCGCAAAGTCTCTGGCCGACACCTGCCTTGCCACGCGAGAGGTTAGGTTGCAGGCAAGGCAGGCTGATTGGGACACCTGCGTGATGTTTCCGCGAAATGGATGACGGCTAGGCTCGCCCTGTGCCTTGCTGAACCGGACGGCAACGCTAACAAGAACGACAGAAGAGAGACATTCGAACAACGAAACATCCCCAGCTGCCTAACCCAGGTGTAAATATGTAAATTAAACTTTTTGTAGCATTCAGCAATCTCAGCCGTCATCGAATAATCGATAACGAACCTTTCTATAGCAGAGTAGGGTCTTATCTTCGAGCACACCCCTCCGACACCTCGAGGAAGTTGCGGGGGGGAGAAAACAAGGGAAACTCGAGAGAAACGGCGTCGCACCGTATTACTGGTGATGCGCTCGGAAAGATGATACGCTGCCCTCGCGTTCTTTTGCATTCAGTAAACGTGGCTTATGAGGCGCAACATTCACGCAGTAATTTTTAAGAAGCCTTGTTGGTTCTCGCACACTTTCGCTGGTATGTTTGGAGGGGTGAACGTGCTTAGAACGAGGAAAGCAATCTGTGAATGAGAGGATCCGTGAGGAAAACATTCGTGGAGAAAGCCAACTTGCAGGTTTCTGCGAAGTATCAGCTCTCCAAGGGCCTCCTCTAGCAACCTCTCTACTCACGGCTACAATGTGTACCCGCCACGGTGAAAAAAATAGCTTGCACCCGACAGAACAGAAAAGTGCCGCTAGGGAATTTCGCAGCCTCCCTGCGCCAAAGTGAGCGTGCGTCGGTGAGCATCGTGCAGCTGTTCTACAGTGCCGCCGCAAAGCGAAAATGGACATCAGAAGCTTCTTTAAAAGAAAAGCTGATACTGACGTTGCGCCATGTTTGACGAAGAAGATACAACTTTCCGAGCTGGACCACGATCCCGAATCCGAAGGTATTTCTACCACCTTCTCCGAACTTGAGGAGCCTCCAACATCCAGGCACCCTCTCGACATCAGCTGCGCCCACAAATCATCTCTCGCAACTAGGTAAGCTTCATCACAGCAAATAGTACGGCCGCAGTCCTTGCCATGCAAAACTTTTGGGCACAGCGATAGTTCAGGGTGGAAAATGTCGTTCGAAGTTGATCCATTGCCGATTTTTTTTTTTGCCTTACTCTTTGAGGACAACCACTTTGTTCTGCGTGGTCCTGGCTTTAACATGTCCCACTGTGTTGGCCCGTTAACCTGCAGAATGCAGGCCTTTTGTCTTAATTATTTAGTGTGCTCCTTGTTCTGACCCTTCAGTTGGTAAACCAGATTTAGGTTAGCTTCATAAAAAGCTAGCCTTTTAATTTTAACATTGCGCAGTAGATGGGCCTGTCGGGCTCATACCGGGAAGCCATATGGTGCGCTCATCAAGATATTGTACTCGTCACAAGGAAACTGCAGCGTGCACCGTCTTAGTTTAAAATAAAAGTTCCGTAAGGAGTATGGAGTCCTTGTTCATGTAGGAAGGCTTATTCGTCACATTGCGCAATACTGCACCGTCATTGGATCATGAGTTAATTCAAAGGGGTGCGACAAGTACCGCTATATTTAGTTTCGGAAATATGCGGGCAGTTCCTCATAATTAGACGTCATCTAAAAACTTTTCAATTGACTCCGCTTTTTGTTCCAGTCGACAAGGGACACTTTTTTCGGTGATGTGAAAATTACCGACAATTTCAGTGGCAATCTCTGTGGCCAAAATATACCAATGGGTCTAAAGTCAGGTCAAACGAGCTCCGCCCGGTCTCTGTCACACACCCAAGATCGCGTCTGAAGGCAAAGATGGATGGAAGTTGTACCACTTCTCAAAAAAGAAGCGTACAATTTCGTATTCTCAACTTATTTGCAAATCTGTTGCCGCACCTAATGCAAAAATGTTACTGTCGGTTTGAACAAGGCATATCTAGCATTGAATTGTGTAGTGACGACCACATTGAAAAGGTTGATAAAATACTTCCACAACTCCGGTTGAATAACGTTCGCTAAGTTTATGGATGGTCCTGGGTAAATTACGACATATCATATGGAGCGTCACTAGCCTACCAGTAAACATGTACCAGCTGTATGTATTTAAATAACGCTTTAATAGCGGCGCCATGTACGGATGTCAGGCATTTATGTGTACAGTAACAATTTTACGTAAAACGTAATAAATATAAATGCAGGCAGCGATCTTGGGACAATGATAAGGCGATTACATACCGAGGCCAGCTAATGTAACACTTATTGTTCCCGTTTTTCTTGTTGCAGACAATGACTTAAAACGGAAATTTCAGACCAGCCCTTGGACGCCTGCAGATACGTACAATTTTAAAGCGGATGCTGCAGAGCTGAATCAAGCCAGGGCATTTCGACCAGCGTGGCTATTGCAGTATCCGTGGTTGGCGTATTCCAGTGCGCTTAAGGGTGCGCTCTGCCACCAATGTGTCGTTTTCAAGCCAGTGACGAGGAAAGGACGACAAGAAGCTTTTATCCTCACTGCTTTCACGAAGTACAAAAAGTTTCACGATTCCGCCAAGGAGCATGAAAAGTGCGAATGGCACAAGGACGGAACCGAAAGGAGAGATAACTTCCTGCGCCTCCTCAAGAAGGCAACCGATGTCGCACTGCAGCTAGACACAGCCGCAAAGGAAGAAGCGGAATGCAATAAGCAGAAACTGTTCTCGATTACAGCGGCTGTGCTCTTCTGCGGTATCCATGATTTGGCTCTGCGAGGGAAACAATCACAAAGCGTGATTTTCCAAGACCTTCTCAAGGTTTCGCGTCGACGCTGGGGACCACGCGCTACAAGCACATCTCGACAATAGCGCAAAAACGCAAATTGCACATCAGCGAGTATTCAAAACAAGCTGATAAAAATCGGCGAGGACCTCCTTCGGAGAGACATTGTAAGTGCGTGCAACAAGTCCGGGCAGTATTCGCTGCTGGCAGGTGAATCTGCGGACACATCAGGCACAGGACAGCTCACGATTGGTATCCGGTTTGTAGACACAAATCTCAAGGCTATAAGAGAAGAATTTGTTGGCATGATTGCGCTGGAAAGCATGGACGCAGAAACCATTTCTGCCACAATTCTCAAGGCTGTTCACGACTATGGCCTGAATCCTGATAACATCGTAGGCCAAGGCTACGATGGATGCTCTTCAATAGCGGGCAACATATCTGGCGTACAGGCTAGAATAAAAGAAAAACACCCTCGAGCCATGTACTTTCAATGTGCCTCACATCGACTAAACTTGGTTGTGAACAAGGCAAGCACAGTGGAGGACATCATAAATGCGGTGGCATCCATCAAAGCTACAATCCAGTTCTTTCGAGAAAGCCGCCTCAGGAGGAAGAATGCGCCTTCGGTGCACTTGCTTTGTGAAACCAGGTGAAACTCGAAATATAAAAGCATTCGTCTCTTTCGCCAACACTTCGTTGAAGTTATGGAGGCGCTGACAACACTGTCGTCGTCGGCGAACAGGCAAACGCGGGAAACTGCACACCAACTATCGTGCAGTTTATGCTTGCCTTCATTTTGGTTTGCCTCACCATTATCGCAAGATACTCTACTCTCCTTGAACCGGTCACAAATATGTTGCAAAGCCCCCAGATGGACATTTTTAAGGTGCAGCAGCATATTCGGCTCCTGACCGAAACAATTGGCGAGCACAGGGCAAACGCGGAAGAAGTATTTAGGGACCTTTATTCTACGACCGAGGCGACTGCAGGACAGCTTGGTGCAGAAATCAGTGTGCCACGAATGGTTGCGCGCCAAATGCACAGGCCGAACGCTCTGGGAACTCCGGAAGAGTACCATTGCCGAAATATCTTCATCCCTTACTTGGACTCTCTGCTCTCAGCGCTGGAAGGAACTTTTGGAGAGCGTAATACTCCCGCATTTCCGCTACTCTTATTACACCCAAACGCGTTGAGGAAGCTTTCGAATGAAGATTTTAAGAAGCAGCTCTGTGAGCCTGTTAATAACTACTTCGACTTTGACAACTTCGACTGCCAAGTGGAACTTTGGCGTCGGTCATGGATGAAAGCAGACTTCAACGGAGACCTGATCGATCTTCTTGCATTTGCTGAGGGGATCTATCCCGCCATCAGTCGTGCTCTTCGAACGGCCATAACTTTCCCCTCGACAACGTGTTGTCCCGAACATTCCTTCAGCACGATGCGGCGTGTGGAGACGTGGCTTCATTCGAAGATGTCGGACGACCACCTGTCTGAACTCTACATGGTCTCACTGCATCGTCAAAAAATTGAAAAGGAGGGAACAAAGAGCTTTCGCGGAGAAAGTTGTACAACACTTTGCTATGCGCGCGCCTAGACGCATGCCGCTCGCATTTACAGACACCGAGTGACTGTAAGTATAAGTTTGGAGCATGTACAAAATTTCGGTAATTCTGCCTCGCAACATCATTTAACTGTATAATATAAACGCGAAAAGTTTACAAAAGAGGAAACTTTGACTTTCCCAGCAAAATGTGACGTCAATCAGTCGAACTGCATAGTACATGTTGTTAGCCGGAAAATCGAAATTCAAGGCTGCCTGCCTGCCTCTGCAACGGTAATATTCAGCTTTGTGCCTCGTGGTCTCAAAACTCGCAAATTCTATCTTGTTGTCGGAGTGTTTCTTTTGTGTGTGTGCGTGATGCGTGAGCGTTAATAAATATTCTGAAACATTTGAAACTCTTAAGATCAGAAAGATTTCTCCATTCTTCTGCACGATGTCTTTTACACGCTGTGGAATTTCACAGTTATGTCACCCCTCCCCCCCCCCCCCCCTGCGAGGCAGAATCCTGCCGACGCCCATGTCCGTAACCGCAAGAAATAAGAAAAAAACTAAATAATTAAAACATACCGAGGACAGAATGGGTATCGAATCCATGCCCTCT
This sequence comes from Rhipicephalus appendiculatus, assembly GCA_030522465.1. Classification (NCBI taxonomy): domain Eukaryota; kingdom Metazoa; phylum Arthropoda; class Arachnida; order Ixodida; family Ixodidae; genus Rhipicephalus; species Rhipicephalus appendiculatus. The sequence continues at coordinate 178,856 of JALIZH010006826.1, forward strand.
ACGCGGCAGCCCAGTACACTACCACTGAGGTACGCCGGTGCTTGAAATACCGCTGCAAACTGACCCTGTGCAGGCTTCATGTCGGGTAAGTAACGTAACAAAGAGGCGTCACACAATGGGAATCGCCTAAAGAGTGGGTCGTTGAATGCTCCAATCCATTAGAAAAGCCTCAGGCATAACTCTTCATCGTCTTCAGCCATAGCATCAACAAAGTGCACATAATGCGTTTACAAGTGTGTAGCGGGTACCGCGCTTTTCCGAAGAATGACGAATAATGGCATAGTGGACGCTTCCTCACTACACAAAAATTATGATGATTTATGGCGTAGTGGGTACCATGCAAGTGTGCTTGTAGTAGTTAAAAAAGGCTCTTGAAAGGCCGCTCTTACAACTTTCGCTGTCACTGTGCTGCGCGTTCCGCGCAGGCCTGGCGGTTTTTTCGGAAACCGTGCACCCAGCAACAACTTTCTCATGGGCTGTAGCTAAAGCTTGAAAGCGCTGTAACTCTCCCTGAGTATAACCGCTTAAATTTAGCTCTGAAACTGAGCAGCCTTTGCTTGCACAGTAAACCTTGGAACTAGTGATACAGTATTCATTCTTCCATGTGCAGCGATGTATTGATGAAGATTTGAAAAATAGGTACCACATTTCTTTGCACGTCTCACATTGTGCTTCTAGATAGCCTAGGTATCATTAGCGACAAACTGCATTGTCATCAGCTGTGACTTTCTTCCAGCTGAGTACACATGATAAGACAGTTGATTGAAGTGGAAGTTCGCACTTCATGATTGTCTATTCTGGATCATGAACACCAATTCATGCAAATGCACTTCCTTCACAGTTTACTGCCGCAATGGGGGGCTCCTTGCTAAGTACACATTTGCAAGTGCTCCATCACACGTTGTGGCATGTACTATCGGCGTCAAATGGAAGACGAACAGCGGCAAGCATTAGCAATGATATAGCGTGCGCCGTTCAGTCATCACCATGGATATGCGCAGTGCTGACAAACCGGAGAGCTGCGCGCCTGTCAACAGTGATGACTGGACGGCGTGTACTATACCATTTTAATGCTTGCCGCTGTTCGCGTTTCATTTGACACCGATAGCATAATGACTTCTTCAATGTGATCTTAGAATGATTAATAGCATGACTCGCATATTTTTATTTAATGTTGTCTTTTCCTTCAGTCGTAGAAGCTCTAAACGCGACGACTGCCCCGCAGCCTCGAGGAACACATACAAGGGCCCCTCTTACTGAGAGAGCAAAACAGTCCCCTGCAGGTAAAGTATGCTCAACTGCATGCACATTGAAGTTCAAAACATTTGCTGGTTAAAAGCGGAACCCTCAGCCTTTTGACTGGATATATAACAGCCACAGTAAATTGTTCAACTTGTACTCTTCTCTACTGTGGCTGCAGACCCTGAATGGGAGAATGCCCAAGATGACAGTGACATGGAATGCGAAGCAGAACCATCGCACACAGCCCCCCACACCAACGCCACTGGCAGCGCACGTGGACATGACATATGCGGTAAACCTGGACAGGACGTCCAAGCATGCTGCAGACGCACTGCCCACACGTAAAAGCGCAAATGCCTTGAATGTCATTGTTTGAATGCTATTATTTGATGTAGGCATCAAATTTACATTTATTTATCATCAGCAGCTGACACAAAGGCCCATATTTCATTCACTGACATTGGTGGTGGCAAGGTAAGTGCACCAGTACGTTTCCTTCATTTCTGTTTTCTTGATCTTATTTTCGTTTCCAGTATCATGTGAAAGATGGCATTATTATTGGAAGCAAGCAGGCTGAAAAGGTCCTGGGCCACAGAAAACCTTCTCTCGTTGTGAAGGACATGGCGGAAGCCAGATGGGGCCGTGAAGGATTGGTCGAGCGGAGTTATGGGTGTAAACTAACCTCCAAGTGAGCCGACTTCAAGTCCAGGTTCAATAAACCGCTTCATGTGCTTCCACTTGGAGAAAATTTTTATGTGGGCCGTTACGGCATGTTGCGTAAGTCGCGGCTGCAGTCTTCCAAATGGATTCGAAGATTACACGGAAACAAGGAAGTCTAAGATTCCACAGGTAAGCGTCGTGTCTAAGCGATCAGTATATAGAGTATGATCATTTGCGGCGTGGAGTTTCTGATATGCCTGGCATGCTTTTCACGGTAGTCGGTACCGCTGGAGTAGTGTTGCATTCACGGTTGCATCCGATCACTGTTTAAGTTGGCAGCCTTGGAAGCTGTATTGCAAGACTGCAACTACCGAAGGCGCATAATCTAAAAAGCAGGTGCTGCGTCAAAGCTAGCTTTATCTTGCAAGCGATCCTTTGCAACGTGTTCTTTAATGCATGTTCTTTTCCTGTTTTCAGCAAGCGTTAGGAGGTCGCCATCACCGCAGTCAGCACCGTTTATGGTGCGCTGTCTCCGAGTTCCCTGGCATGCCTGGACTGCGCCGCGGCTTCGTGTTTGTGCGTTTTGTTTATATGGCTACGAATGTTCGTTTATGTCTGCGTGTGCTGCGTTCGGGCTGACACGGTAATCTAGAAACGTGTGGTTTCTATGGCCAGCCATGGCATCTGTTTCCAACTTTCGTTGCCCTCGATGCCCATTTTTGGCGTTCAAGTTTATGAGCGCGATTTGGCATCTCGAAGGGGCTCACTCCGAAGAACCGCGTTTTGAAGGTTACATGTGGCGTCCAAGGCTATCAGCAGCGGTATGTAGTTGTGTCGAGCCTCCGAAGCCATCTGTATCGCAAGCCCCATTCTTGGATTTCGCATGTGGACGGAGAAGCACGAAGAGACTCGAACGAAAATGTTGATGCTTGTGACTCCGACAAAACAGAGGATTCTCGCGTGACTAGGGCAACTGGCTAGTTCCCAGCTCATCATTTGCGTCATCAACAAACTTCTCCAAGTGACACAGTGTTCCAGGAAACGTCAGAGCTAAAATCACTAGAAACCTTTGCGAAAGGTTTGAAGAAAACATTAGCGAACTTATTCTTTCGTGTTTCTGAAGCGCCCGAGTTTCCCAATTGCACCTGTGGGAGCATGTTTCAAGAAGTAGAGGCTATACGTTAGTCGAGCGTGCAGCAGTAGGCGGAGAAAGTGAGGCATGCACTCTCTGCAGTTTTCTCTATTGTGCTTGAAAGCTTTACTAATTTGTTGAACTGTAGCTTCCTCGCGGGTATTTTCAACGATATTCGCTCGCAGTACCAAATGGTTGAGTATGCAAAATCCAGGTTCCCTTACGCCGAGGCGCAGAAGTGCACGTATAATGGCAGTTACCGAGCTTTTTTCTACTACGTTCCAGTTGGTAGCGTGTTGCGGAATTCCATGCAGTGCAAAGGTACCCCCGAACAGATAATGAAACCCAAAGTGGGTGAAACAGATGCAATGAGCGGCTGTGAGTGAGAATAGAGCACGTGAGTGACATACCTCGAAATTCGAATCAGAAGCTGCTTCATCGTCTACTGTATACCGATGAACTTGATATTGTCCAACCCAATTGGAGCATCCAGGGGTGTCCACAAGCTTTTGACAGTCTATTAGAGTGTACTCAATGTAGATGCTGTGTATTGCTCACAGTTGAACATTCTGCATCTCGCAGTCATTCCAAAGTATACAGATGTTCCAAGATATGGCATGGAGATTGTGCTCAGGCTATTGCTTGCAGAGTTAAGAGCACTGCAGGATAAGGGCCTGAGTGCTATGTATGAAGGAAAGGAAGTGTGTGTGACAGTAGCAGTTGTAGCTTACTGCGGTGACAACTTGTTCCTCCTGTACCTTTGCTGATGGATCTGTTGGTATGGCCCAAATCGGAAACATTTCGTCAATAACAAGAGAAGATATGTGCCAGATAAGATGTAAAGAGCTTCATGAAAGTAATCTGGAAGCAATTCAAATTAACCTAGCATTGAATAAACGGCAGTATGATTTGGGTAGCAAGTCAGTGATGTCTTCTTTACAAGGCTTCCGATGTAACATCACAGTTACCACCTGGTATCATGCACTATGTGTTTGAGGGAACCATGCCATTTTAAATGCAGCATGGGCTGTTTGATAACAACATCTTGTCCGCCTCAGACCTTGATAAGGCACGGCACCTTTCCATATGGTCGGAATGATGTCGAAAACAAACCGCTGCCACCAAGTGAAGCTTTTGTGCTGGGCAGAAGTGCTCTGAAGGGCACTGCGCCTTAGAAATGGTGCCTGTTTCGCCTTTTGCACCAGATATTTGCGTCCAGTATAGCAGAGGGAAATTTTTGTGCAAGATTATCGGGCCAACTAACAGCAACAACCAGTTTACAACCCTCGACCAGTTGTCCGCAACCACGTAATCCCCGCATGGATTTGCCATTTTCCATCACTGAACTGTAGGCTGCACTGACTTTGTGTAGACACGTCGGCACCAGGGCCCGACGGAATCTCTTACAGAGCCCTGTGTCATCTGGGTGAGCACGCGAGATTTATCCTCCTGGAGCTGTACTACGAATCTTGGAGAGATGGCACGCTCCTGACTAACTGGAAGACCAGTCGCCTGGTCCCACTATTGAAGCCTGGCAAGTCACCATTGGAGCTCTAATCCTACCGTCCGATCGCATTGGCCAGTTGTGTAGGCGAAGTCATGGAGAGGATGATCCTCGGACGCCTGGAGTGGTACTTGGAGGGCAACAACACCTACCCAGATGACATGGCAGATTTCGACGTGGTCGATCATCGATTGATAACGTCGTTGACCTGGTTACCTACGTTAAACACGAGAAAGGCCGTAAGCGTCTCTGCGCTTCTTTGTTTCTCGACGTCAAAGGGGCGTACGACAACGTTACAGATCAAGCCATCCTCAACGCTCTCGAAGAGGTAGGAGTAGGTGGTCGTATGTATCGCTGGATATGTAGTCATCTCTCAATGTGATCTTTTTTTGTGAGCACAGAATGCGGCCAAACCTCTCCACATCACAGCTACCGTCGCGTCCCCAGGGCGGCGTACTCAGTCCTGTTCTGTTCTATCTTACGCTAATCGCCCTCACTGAGCAGCTACCAAGCACAGTTAGGCTATCAATTACGCGGATGATCTCTGCGTTTGGACGTCCGCCGTAACACGCCTGCAGTTGCGAGCGAGAATTCAAAGAGCTGCCACTCAAACTGCCCGGTACCTCCGCAATCGAGGCTTGGAAATTTCTTCCGAGAAATGCGCCCTCGTGGCTTTTACGCGCAAGCCTATGAGTAATTATGGCGTAATGATCAATAGCCATACTGTACCCTATATTCGATCATACAAGTTCCTGGGTGTAATAATTGACTGGGATCTGTCATGGAGTCATCATGTATCGTACATCAAAAAGCGGTTGATCGGCATTTGTCATCTATTGAAGTTATTCGCAGGGAAGGCTTGGGGAATGTCACCCAGTGCTATGCTACAGTTGTACAGGGTACTTTTCCTCGGCTTCTTGCGGTACAACTTGCCCGCATTAACCAACGCAAGCAAAACAAGCCTGCGAATATTCCAAAGTGTTCAGGCCCAAGCGCTCCGAATCTGCCTAGGCTTGCCTGTTAGCGCATCGAAGGCGGCTTCTATAGCGATCGCCAGAGACCACCTCGTCAAGACACTGATTGACGTTGAAACACTCAGGACGCATATAAGACATCTTGCTCGGACTCCCCGCCACCACCTAGCTTCTTTACCAGCAGACAGACCACGTACAGTCGCGCTCAATATGAGTTGCAACACGTTGGCTGTGGTTAAAGTGACCCCAAACCTGAACAACGCAACGGACAAACGTAAAATTGTTTCAGAAAGTACCGCTAACTGAGAGAGTTTAATTCACAGATTTTTTTTTATGTAGGTGCCGATTTGCAGTGTTGGCGCCATTTTGAGCGCATACAGCATGTTGCAACTCATACTGAGCGCGAATGTACCTCCTTTTCCCAAACGGTCGCCACGTATCGCGAGTATTTGCCAACATGCTTTACGCCCGCAACGAGACCTTCGATCCCTCCGTGGTGCCTGGCTCAGCCTAGCATCAGTCTGGCGATACTTGGCATCCATAAAAAAGCAGACATGTCGACACCGGCTCTTAAACAGCTCGCTTTACTCCTGCTATATGAGAAGTACCGAGGCTCAATGCACGTATACACCAACGGCTATGTTATGCCGAACAGCTCAACCGCAGCCGTCGTGATACCTACGAAAGCCACAACAATCCAATTTAAGACCTCTCATTTGACGACATCGACAGCAGCAGAGCTCGCAGCGCTTCGTGTGGCATTGAATTTCATTACTGATGAACGGACACAAAAATGGGCAATCTTCAGTGATTCAAAGGCGGCACTGCAATCCCTTCTGTCACCTTTAAGCCGCGGCCCGCACGAGCAACTGGTATTTGAAATTGCAGAAGAGGCACACCGCTTACTTGAGAAAGGACATGAAATAACGTTTCAATGGCTCCCAAGTCACTGTGGGATTATCGGCAATGAACGGGCCGATCGAGCTGCCCGTTCAGCCCATACAGAAAACAGTCATATATCAATACCGCTCTCTAGGACTGACGCTGCATGGAAGCTCCGCGTGCTTGCGCGCCAATGCGGTGGAACGGGCCGCACTTCGCAGTGGAACGGGCCGCACTTCAAGCACGCACGGCTATATTCCCTGGATCCAACACTCAGCCTCCGAATTCCTCCAGGACTACGCCGACTTGACGCTACCCTTTTATGTAGGTTATGGTTCGGTGTCGCATTTACGCACGCGTACGCGTTCCGCATAGGGATGGCTCACACCGCAGCATGTGACCACTGCGGCAGTGATGAAACTATTCACCATATTCTGTGTGAGTGCCCACAGTACTGTTTACAGAGACAGTCACTTCGCAACGCACTTGATAAACTGGACGACAGAACTCTTTCGGAATAACGAATCCTGCGCCATCGACCGGACCCAACGTCTCAGAAGAAGGCTATGCAAGCGCTACTGCGCTTCCTGCGTTCAAGTGGCCTCTCTGAACGACTGATTTGAACGTCGTGCGTGTGTGTCCATGTGTGTGTGTGTCTTTTTTTCGTTTTTATTTTATCTCTCTCTCTGTCCTCATTACAACCCCTATTTCCCCACCCCTGTGCAGGGTAGCAAACCGGTTACTGTACCAGGTTAACCTCCCTGCATTTTCCTTTTCATCTATTTCTCTCTCTCTCTCTCTAAGACTCCTTTTAAGAGAAATTCTGGACATGTTACTATTGGAGAAACTTCCCTTCCAGTGATTCTCGTACATGAAAATTAAAATTCAGGAGTTCCTTCGTTCTTTTGTCAATCGATATTCATCTGCGCGTCTCATTCCGAAGAGGCACTACCTAATCTATTACCCCGAATGATATCCCTTTTTAGACCACTGAAGCAGTTATGGTGCGTGAGATCCGAAGCGAAGCATCACTATTTGAGAGCGTCACAATGCGTGTGAAGAACTTCAATAATGTCTTCAAAACCGTTGCGAAAAGGCACAAGCTTCTGCAAAGCTTTAAGTTCAGCGAACTAACTTTGAATGGTGCGTTTTCCACAAGCAGTTTAGGATCTGCAGAGATGTCTCGGCTTCGCATGTGCATTCAAGCTGCAATGCCAGTTGGCATCACCTGGTAGGCGAAGTCAGTGTCACTACACCAGGTAACCTACACAGTAGATTATGTGCTTGTAATGCTCAATAGGGGTGACCCACAGTTTTGCCGGATCATTGGAATTTATACAGCACAGAATGAGGTATACTTTCCGGTATACTTTCCGAGTTGCTAAGTGTCGTACAATGTTGGCTGCAATACCTAGTAACGAAGCTGTTCCAGAGTACCTAGACCTTTATTTTGGGGAAGCAATTGTTCCGAGTTTGAAGTTATGTTTTGGGGATAATGTTGTATTTCAGTGTGTTAAGTACCATCAAATGGCTGACTCTTTTTGGTGACAACATTAGCACGCCCATGTCAGGGAGACCTATTTAGTACAGTCTCTTTGAGTTTGCTTAGACATGTTGCTTTTATATGCCTCGTTACGTATCTCATTTATTGTATTTTCATCTTAATTATGCAGAATGTTTGTCCATAGCTGCAAGTTTCTTCCATGTATATAAATTCACATGTTCAACTTGCATTACTGTCGTAACTTTCCAGCTGATGCTTATGCTAGAGCAACCTCTGCAGTTGGTAAAAGAAGTGTGCTTATTTCCCGCACAAATTTTGTTATGGATTTATGATTAGCACATGAACATGTAGCTTTGTGCAAATTTGTGCTGCATACATGATGTGCACATATGAGGACATACGAATAAAAAGACTTCTTGAATTAGTCCCTATGTATGAACTCAAAAGCGGAATGGATCGGGGTGCTTGTTTCATTGTTGGACATGACCTAATGAAGTGAACCGACAAGTCAGGGAAAGCAAAGTGGACATTACTTGTAGTGTTTTAACCACGACCTACTGTACTGCTGAGCTGCCCAGATTTCCCCTCTCTAGGGCCCACGTTCTAGTTCATACCATCTGCCGTTAGGGACGTAACCTACGAGCGTTGTGGCGCTAGTCAGCACCTTTTCGCTGACGCCAACTTTAGCGCTCATGGTGATGTTTCGCCTGCGCAGAGCGCTCATAACGTGCAATTATTATGCATAAATGCAGAATACTTCAGAAATAAAGACACGGGAAGTGATTTAGAATTGTTTATATTTGAATGGATGCCTAATATGGACACCGCATCGTATAGGCCGCCCTACAGTTTGCAAGTCTACCGCTTCTCAATACTTCAAATAATAATATCTGTGGTTTTACGCCCCAAAACCACGATATGATTATGAGAGGTGCCGTTGTGGAGGGCTCCGGAAATTTTTGACCATCTGGTGTTCTTTAACGTGCACTGACATCGCACAGTACACGGACCTCTACCGTTTCGCCTCCATCAAAATGCCACCGCCACGACCGGGATCGAACCTGGCACCTTCGGGTCAGCAGGCGAGCACCGTAGCCACTGTTCCACCGAGGCGGACTTGACCGAACTGAATAGCTTACTTGACCCTTCCATCTAAGTTTGCTGAAAGAGTGACATAATGCCGGCAGATCGTCACAGAATTCAGGCATTCTTACTCAAGCGCCGTCGAAACGGCCGCAGAGTAGTAGACGATGGGTGGATGGATAGATGCTATGAGCGTCCACTTTATAACGAGGTGGTGACAAGTAAAAAAAATACGAACAGGTTATAGGAAGTGCCACCACCAGCGATCGGTTGAACGACAGCGGGGGGCCCGCGCCCTCATAGGAGCCCGTTATCTGAGCAGGTCAGGAGTACACAAGGTCGTGGTTTCAACTGTAGCACAGTAATTATGAAAAAAAGGAAATGAATGGAAAGTGTTCAAAATATGACTTCCCATCGACGGTGCTCGCACCCATTCTAGTGTTGTGGCTTCGGTCTCCACCTACGTCAAGTTATTATGACACCCACTTTAATCCATTTCCACTTGTATTAATTCCAACGCTACAGTTAAATTATAAATGACGTCCATTATTCTGTCCCTGGCTTCATTGTCTGTCTGCATCATTAGGAACTTCCCATGGGTCATTTTATAGGTCAAAATTATTTGTTTACTTGTAACATTCCTTACTTAAACAGCTTCTTCATTTTTTTTTTTGTTCTGTAGTACCACTTTTCATTAGGCAGAATACCGCGTTTCACTGGTAATATGTGGACGTTCTAAACTAACCACCGCGTTTGCAAAGTGGTTAGGGCGCTCGGCTACTGAACCGAAAGACACGGGTTTCAACACCGGCCGTGGCAGTTGCATTTTAACGGAGGCAAAATGCTAGAGGCCCGTGTACTTACATTTAGGTACACGTTAAAGAAACCCGTTGGCCGAATTTATTCGGAGCCCTCCACAACGGCGTGCCTCATAATAGTGTCGCGAATTTCGCCTGTGAATCCTAAGATATTATATCGTAAGCTTTGTAAATTTGTACATTAAGTAATAAAACATGTTTAGAAAATTACTGGATGGGCGTCGCAATCATTTAACATGTGATTTGAGAGGCGATGGACTCTAAAACCCGCGTTTTTCAAGCACCTTCAAATCTACAGCAAGGGAAAAATCCGAAATAATACTACTGCAATTATTGCAAACGAAATTGTTTCCGCAAGTGATACTCTCTTCGCGAGCCAGTAAAGAGCCATCTGACCCATCAGAAAGCTTTCACTCTTTTTGTAATGCTACCACCTACAAGGGGTCAAAAGCATAGCCAAGGGAAATGAAGGTGCTGCGACTGCCTTTGGCTCTTTTTGTTTACTTAGAGTGTGCTTGTGGTCACGGTCGGGGCCCGTGGGCGAGGCGGCGGCTACGTGGTCCGCTGATCCCCTTTCCCTGAGGCCAGGGAACCTGCAACAAGCTGAGGCGGCCAGCGACTGATCTGGCTCGCTGCCAAACACGTGGTCTTGGTATCCGCCCAGACAGTGAAGCGGCCATCACATCGGCACAGTGAGACACGTCGACGCGTCGGGCCACAAATACGAGTGATATGTGAACGGCTAGCGACGCGTGAATGACCAGTGAAGCACCGAGTGGTGCGCAAACTAGGGGCGCTGCGTACAATATCAGCGCCGCTAAAATCAAGCAATCGTACACTGTAAAAAATCGTTTTAAATTTACAAATATTTTACATAAAATTTCTGTACCGAGAAAGAAAGTTTCTGTAAATTTGCCATGACGGAAGTCTCTTAATAAGAGAAAACGAGATTTTCTGTTATTTGCGGCCTTCAGCAAATCAAACGAATCAAAGTTGAACTTCGATGCTTCTAAATTATTCTAATGGTTCAAATTCCAATAAAAAAACATTTTATGTTTTTTTTGGCTTCACGCACAATGCTATTTTGCGTGATTGATGTTCGAAGCAATTTCTGTGGTTCTAGTTTCGTGCCCTGCGGGCCCTTGCACTCACAAGATGGCTACCGCTCACGTCGAAACGCAGCAACGTACGGCCGCAGTTTAAAGTTTTCGACAGTTCACGACCGCGCGGCTGCGCTACCTTGCTGCTCGTCTTCTTTGTGTGCCCGCCATTGAAAGGTAGGTGGTTTGTTTTTAACTAAAGTTCCTTACCGTGGGATCTAGTTCATGTATCTGCCCGCTTTCGAAATGCGCTCTCGCATGGTTTCGAATTCAGGTCGGCTTGGCATCGGCAGCGCGCGTCAGTGCTTGGTTCTGCGAGAGCCGCAGTATTTTCTGCACTTTGGTCGAAATAGTGATGAGGCCTTGTAAGCGGGTGCCTGAGGAAACACCTGCTGCTGTACCACAATTATACATTTACTGGCAGCGGCCGCATACGGCAAAGTATACGAATCTGCACTTGGACAGTTGCAGTGTGCGTCTTACAGCGTTCGCCACGCACTTAATGCGCGTTCCCTGCGGGCAACCATTAACGAGGTTTTGGTGTACAGCAATATGCGATTTATTTTTCGCCTTACCCGCTTTGTTTCTATATCACATCATACCTGTGTGTTTTGTGTTTTTGCATCTAGTTCTTTCTTGTTGGTTGGCGTGATTCCCTCTTAAAATTAATGAAGGCGCGTAAAAGTGTCAAATAAGCTAACCGAGCAACGTTACCCACTGCTAGGGCATTTTTTTAATGTAAAGTGCAAATGTCTTCTTTTTTCTGTGTATGTGCGTGTCTAGCTGTTCTAGGTAGCCTTCACCTGCATTATCAAATAGCCGAGAGCAGGGATGTTGTGGCTTGGTTTCCGGCGATGAATGTTTTGTAGTGGTCATTGCATGGATAAGTCCTGCTTGGTTGTATAATGCTATGTACCCTTAACATTGCTGGTGGGAATATGAGAACGTATAGCTTCTTGGCGTAGTATCATTGCATCACCTGCCTTACGAAGCGCTGCGTTCCGTGAGAAAATAGATAACCAGACGTCTGAGACACGTTCTCTCGGCAAGCATCTACTTCGAGAGACTAGCCAATGGGACTGGGGCCTGACGAGTTCACGCGGTATCTTACGTCGTCGCTTATTCTCCTGCGCTGCGGTGGAGCACGTCTTCTCCTCGGTAGGAGAACCGGAGAACCTCTGCGCAGTGGCGTAGCCAGGGGGTGACACACCGGGCCCGTGAAATTTTTTTCGCCATGGAATGCGGAGCGAAAAATGGCCATTTCAAGGATGTGCCCGAAATCAAGGAGGTGGCCCTCCGAAAAAAATTTCGGCCTACGCCCCTGCCTCTGCGCGTTTCGCGTTAGCATGTTCCCTGCTGCAGCTCGTACGAAATACGACGTTCTTCTCCGTGGTTTGCACACAGCGGCGTGAGGCCGGGAACACATCTGGAATGTGGGCTCATGTGCGCTCCAGTGGCGTAGCCAAGGGGGGGGGGGGGTTCGACCCCCCCCCGAAAATTTTCAATTTTGATTTGCGTATATATAGACGCACACATACAAACGCACGCACGAACATACATAAAGTATGGTTGAACCCCCCCCCCCCTCCCCACCCCCCCGAAAAAAATTTCTGGCTACGCTCCTGGTGCGCTCGTAGTACCCGTGGCGCATGTCACATGTGATCCTTTAGTGGAGCTCTTCTAGCTGCGCGTGCCGGCATATTGCCGAAATTGATGGTGACGACTGTTATACTATGTCGGGTTCTGGAGAAGCGGACTTGGTTGTTAGTGGCGTATTGAAGGGCGAATGCATCTTTCTTCGGCTCTCGCCCCTGTTTTGTTCATCAGTGCTTGGCGGTAGTAGTGATTGGACCTCCATCGTTGAATAGAGGTACCGATACAAATTTTCAATGACGCAACCAAGTCGCGAGATGTGTTTGTCGATGAACGCGAAGTCTGTACGTTTTTTAAGGTGCACTTTACATCGCGCGCGGGTTAGGGCATCTGAAAAGAAGAGATTGTCGCAGGTTTTGGTAGACAGCTTTGGAAGGACATGTTTTTTTGCATCTGTCCTATCGACATGTGGGCCGCAAAAAGAGCAACTTGGCAGTCGTAGATCACACCCACTCCCACGCTGATCAGACGACTCGCGTATGACGGATTGCTTTGTGTGTCAAGCTAGCCATCCTACCGCGAGAGATGTGCTTTCTTTATTTGGCGGCGCTGTTTCTGGCCAAATGATGCAAACAAACAGTAATGACTTAATTATTCTAACTGAAGAAAAAGTCACTGCTTCACATGGGTCGGCAAAACTTGTGGAGCTCACTCAGACTCACTCACGAAATATATTTTGCGCTTAGGACTCACTCGGACTCACACTCACGAAAATTTTCTTCAACCGGACTCACTCGGACTCAAACTCACCAAACCATTACTCCCCCCGGACTCACTCAGATTCAGGCTCACGGCTCGATCTGAGTCTAAGTGAGCCCGAGTGAGTCGACTCATGAGTCCGTTAGCCTAGAATAATCTTTTTCGACCGTGGTGTGAATGTTCTATGACACCAATAATTCACGTTAATCGGTGCTCTTCTTGGCGCCTTTTGATATAGTACCTTCGAATACGTGTTATGAGTGCTCGTAAACCAGGAAGGTCATTTTTCTTGAAAGAGATGACAACATAAGATATATTTATCAAGAACTTCTTTGGAAGAGTTGGCAAGGGGGGGGGGGGGGGGGGGGTCAAGGCACTCCCCTACGTAATTCCGCGTCTCTGATCAATAAATAATGAAATGGTGTATGAATGACGCTGCTTTGGAATACGTGTGAGTAGACGTGAGTATAATCGTCAATCCAGGCAAAGCGGATAGCAATGCTTCAGATGAGTATAGATATGACAACAGGTTGGCAAAAAAAGTGGAACTCACTCAGACTCACTCAATAAATATATCTTGCGCTTTGGACTCACTGGGACTCAGACACACCGAAATTTTCCTGAGCCGCACTCACTCGGACACACACTCACAAAAATTTTCTTCAACCGGACTCACTCGGACTCAGACTCACCAAAACATTACTCACCCGGACTCACTCAGACCAAGACTCACTGCTCGATCTGAGTCTGAGTGAGTCCGAGTGACTAGACTCCTGAGTGAGTTCGCCGACCTATGCTCCTTCAAGCGCATCACAACTTGTATGAATGGGAGCGTTCTTTAGAACTGCTCTGCTATTTGTTAACATTTTCGATAGTAAATGGATTTTGAACGTTTGTATTGTTTTGCTCTTTTGCAGAGAACCGAATTTCATGTTATGGATAATACAGCATGTAAAAGGCAGGCGTTGGCGCACCAGGAGGAGGAGGAGGGTATTTGACCCCCCCCCCCCCCCCAAAAAAAAAAAGAAATTGTTAAATTTTGCTTGTGTATATATACACGCACGAGCATACATAACAGGCGGTTAAACACCCTCCCTCTGCTCTCCCCCGACTTCGCGACAATTTCTGGCTACTGCCCAATAGGCATGTGGAACTTGGCTGCCGCACAATGGCTTACCTCAACACGAACGAGTTTTTCAGTAAAAATAAAAGCCACTTGAGCCTCTTTTCATAAAGTGAAGAGAGTGAGAGAGTCAGGCGGCAAGTTTTCCCAGATTAATTTCAGGTCATTGAACAACAAACTTCCCCACCTTACGCGCTTTATAAACGGCTTCCGTACAGCGAAAACATGTGACGGTAATTGCAACATGGTGGCTCGTGAGCCCAAATAATGTAACAGAAGACGTAAAACAACCGCTGCGAACGTCATTATGCGGGCATTATTGATTCATGGCATAACGATTTATGCTATGGAGGTTCACGGAGCGCGCCCACGTGCTGAGGTGTTATTCGTCTGCCTACTTAGCCTCATGTTCGTGCGAATGTGCATGCATTTAAAAGCTTTTTTAGCATTATGAATATTCTTCAATTAGTTATAGCCTTGCGATTTTCTTGCGAATTCATGACCTTGAATTCGCAAGAAATATTCATTACAGTATTCATTATGCATTACATAAAGAGATGCGTGTAATACAACCAACCCCTATACATAGCCTTCATAGATTACGAGAAGACATTTGATTCGGTGGAGACATCAGCAGTCATGCAGGCACTGCGGAATCAGGGAATAGACGAAGCCTATATAAACAACTGGAAGAAATCTACAGCGGATCCACAGCCACCATAGTCCTCCATAAAGAAAGCGACAGAATCCCAATAAAGAAGGGCGTAAGGCAAGGAGACACGATCTCTCCAATGCTATTCACCGCGTGTTTACAGGAGGTTTTCAGGCACCTAGATTTGGAAGAGTTAGGGATAAAAGTTAATGGAGAGTATCTTAGTAATCTGCGATTCGCTGATGACACTGCATTGATTAGTAACTCAGGGGACGGATTACAGCTCATGATTACTGAACTGGATACGGAAAGCAGAAGAGTAGGTCTGAAAATTAATATGCATAAAAAGTCACAGTTTCACCGCAAGGGTGAAGCAATGAATGCGATAGCAACAAATTGTAATGTTATACGAAGTGAGGCTGGCAGCTAACTCTTTTGGATCCGATCTCACGCACTTCTAGAAAACGCTCGTTTAAGAAAATACGGCCGCTCCAGGGACACTCTGCTCACCACATTCTCTTCGCGTTGAGAGCGCAGCACGTAGAAGGTTATAGCGGCCCCCCGCTGTCGGCCGCCGAGAAGGGGAGATAACGCGCGCGCCTTGACGACCGCTCTCGTAAAATCGAAGGTCGCTCGAGGGACCCCCCCCCCCCTCGCGTCTTTTCGCGCTCACGAACGACGGGCGGGGCCGGTTGAACAGTTGGGGGGGATCTTATCGCATGCGCCTCGGAGCGACGGAGACGGGCGGGCTCTGTGATCTCCACTTCAGCCGCGTTGATCGCTCCCGCTCGCCCGCTATTACCCGCTGGTGGAACGTACGATGCGCAGGAACTCTTATCAATTTGGACTTCATACGCGACATGACGGCGACGGCAAAAACCCGTCGAGACTGTCCATATAATTGCTATCGCAATAAAACTAATGTGGAACAATCTCGGCAAAGAACAGCGCTTTGCGATTGGTGGAGAGACACTGAAATTGTAAAGTAGAACTTAGGACAGGTAGTAACCGCGGAGCTGAAGCATGAGAGTGAAATAACAGAAGAATAAGGATGGGATGGAGCACATTCGGCCAGCATTCTCAAATCATGGATGGTAGTCTACCACTATCCCTCAAGAGGAAGGTATATAACAGCTGCATCTTACCGGTACTTACCTACGGAGCAGAAACCTGGAGACTTACAAAGAGGATTCAACTTAAATTGAGGACGATGCAGCGAGCGATGGAAAGTAAAATGATATGTGTAACTTTAAGAGACAGGAAGAGAGCAGAATAGGTCAGGGAAAAAAACGGGTGTTAAGAATATCATAGTTGAAATCAAGAAGAAGAAATGGACATGGGCCGGGCACGTGGCACATCGGCAGGATAACCCCTGGTTATTAAGGATGGCTGACTGGATTCCAAGAGAACGCAGACACGTGAGGGGGGAGACAGAAAATTAGGTGGGCAGATGGGATTGAGAAGTTTGCAAATATAACGTGGCTGCAGAAAGCACAGGACCGGGTTGATTGGCGGAACATGGGAGAGGTCTTTGCCCTGCAGTGGGCGTAGTCAGGCTGATGATGATGATGATGATTCATTACGCTAAGGCATTAGCCTTTCTGTCTTGTTTTGTAGTTTCACCGAGTGCTTACTGTTATAGCAGACGTTCGTGTTTCTTTCGGTAACTGCAGTTTTTTTTTTTCAGTGACGTATGTGTGCCAGTGTCTGTGGCACCACCAAGACGACTGTGCCACTCTTTATGAAGCATGCTGCACTGCACGAAAACGTGAATGCATTCTGCATCAAGTGCCCAATGCAACAGTGCAGAAAAGTGTTCCAGAAAAAAGGGTCTCTGTATTCACATTTCTATCCTGAACACAAATCTTCAAAAGATCCTCAAAGTGAAACTTGTATCTCTGTGACGATCCAGTCATGTGAACTTGCCTTTATCGTTGACTCGTGCATTCAGCATTGCAAGGAGTATAAGCCACTTGTTAAGCACTTAAAGTGTCATATAACTCAAGGCACATAAGTGAAGTGTCCGTTTTTGACATGCAACAAAGCATACAGAAGAAATCATCGTTTTCTTCAGACATTTCGCGTTAGCACGGCAATTTCCTTCTCACGGCGCCGCATTATCAGGACCATATTTCTCGAGAAACTCATCCATTGAATGTCCGTACAGTTGGAGCAGTTTCTCGTCACGCTTTTGCAACCGGCGACACATCACGTCTTGATATGGAAAACCTTACGGATGCTCAAGGTGCGTCAACTTGTCATGATCCGCCTGATATTGGAGTTCAGGAAAGCGATGATTGTGTTAGCGATGCTTTTGCACACTTATATCTCCGACTTCTGTCTGAGCGCCAAGTGCCATCTGCTATTGTCCAGATAATTGCATAAGCTGTGCGAGATATCCGGAGTGCCAATATTTCGCCAATAGCTTCTATTTTACGACAGAGACTCAGAGAACGCTGCGTAGACAGCGATTTGGTTGAGAATGTAATAGATGATGTAAGTGAAGCAGACATCATTTTGAAGCTGCACAGAGAGCTCGATGGAGTTTATCGCTCGCGTCACAGCCGTTCTCTGCATTTAAAAGAAACGGTTCAGCTATGTTGAACCTGTTGCTATGTTGCTTGGGAAAAACAGAAAGGTACGAATGCGGTGTATCACTATATACCAATACTTGCAACAATTGATGATCATGATATGTGGATTTTTAGTGGCGCAAGGGTCATACTTGGCCAAAGAGCGCCATGAAATATGAAGAAAACGTAACAATGATCCGTTGTATATGACTGTACTTAAAAGGTGTGAACAATGATGATGTTAAGTGGCTGTAAAGGGGCCTAAAATTCCTCGCGCTAAAGGCGGGTAAAACATAGAGGTATTAAAATCATGAGAGTGACGTGAAATGTGCATAGTGAAAATGAATGGCAAGTGGTCAGGGTGACAATATTGTGGGGATTTTAATGTTAGCACGAACGCCTCTTCAGCACCCTTGTGCCGAAGGGCCGTGAGGCATCTGCTTATCCTTTTCTAGCTACCGCAGCAGCAGCCTCTTTCCAGAGGCCGTGCTACGGATTGCCTGGGTAAATAATGTGAAACCTACGAATCTCTTTTGAAAACGCGTACAAAGACTCGTACTTGAAAATCCGGTTCTTGGCCTAAGAACATTTCAGGATGCAGTGGAATTTGTTTTCGGTAAGCTAGTGGGAAGTGCTTTTTCCTAATAGGGTCTAATGCCCTGCATTGGATGAGAATATGAAGGACAGTGAGTGGTTCACCGCAGTCTTCAGATAAAGGTGGATCGTCATCAGATAAAAGGTATGCATGTGTGGTATGTGTGTGTCCTATTCGTAGTCTGGTAAGTGTGACTTGTGTGTGGCGTGACTGCGATATTGGTGGCCAATTACCGAGATACGGCTTGATAACGTGCAGTTTATTCTGTGTGTGCCTATCCCATGAGCTCTGCCAAAAGGCCCAGAGCTTTCTTTTAAGGAATGGTTTGTGGTTAGTACAGGGATAGCTATGTTTGTATTGGGAATGCTTTCGTGGGCGGATGCAGCTAGCTTGGTCCGCCAGCACGTTTCCTTGGATCTCGCGGTGCTCTGGCACCCAGCACACTACGACATGCTGTTTGAGTGTGTATACTGTACATAAGAGTGAATAGAGGGTGACAAGGACAGGGTTTTTGTGCTTTTTTAGACTTTTCAGAGCTTTCACCACGCTCAGGGAATCAGTATATATTACTGCCTTTTGTAGTTTTAATTGTTTAATGTGTTGAACGGCCTCAAGTGTCGCATAAGCTTCTGCAGTGAAAATGCTTGTACTCGGGTGTAAAACGCCGGCATTTGAAAAGGATGGACCAACTGCTGCGTAAGACACAGATGTGCTGGACTTCGAGGCATCTGTAAAGAATTCTGGACAAGTGTATTTGTGTTGAGTTCGAGGAAGTGCGTAAGGATATATGCAGTAGGCGCGTGCTTAGTAACTTCCACGAAAGATACGTCACAATCCATAAGCTGCCACTGCCACGGCGGGAGATGCGCAGTGGGAGCCATTAGACAGTGTTCAAGAAGCGGCATACAGGTTTCCTCAGCTAGGCCCCTCACGCGAAGTGAGTAGGGTCGTCTCACCGAGGGACGGTTGTCAAAAAGGACAGAGTTAGAGAGATCATTAATTGTGGAGTGTGTGGGGTGTTCCTTGTCTGCTTTCACTTTCAGATAATATAAAAAGGACATATAAGATCTCTGAAGGTGGAGCGACCACTCGTTCGACGCTACATAGAGGCTCTCCACGGGGCTTGTGCGAAATGCACCCGTAGAAAGGCGAATACCCAGATGATGGACAGGATCCAGAATCTTCAATGCGCTCGGTGTGGCAGACTGGTAGACTATGGCCCCGTAGTCTAATCGTGTGCGCATGAGACGTTTTTAGAGATTTAGAAGACATTTTCTGTCACTGCCCCATGTTGTATGTGACAGGACCTTCAAGATATTTATTGTTTTCATACACTTGTTTCTAAGATATTTGATGTGTGATATAAAGGTTAACTTTGTGTCTAATATTAGGCCCCAAGAATTTATACTCCGTTTTTAGAGATAGCCGTTGACCCTGTAGGTCTACGTTAGGGTTGGGATGCAAGCCTCTCTTTCTCGAGAAAAGAACACATGTACTTTTTTGAGCATTAAAGCTGAAGCCATGATCCTCAGCCCATTTGGCCACCTTGTTTAAACCAAGCTGTACTTGTCGCTCACAGGTAGCCAGATTGCACGATTTAAATCCCATCTGTACGTCATCGACATACGTGCAGTAAAACATATTGCGTGGTATGTACAGGCACAGAGAATTCATTTTAACAATAAAAAGTGTGCAGCTAAGGACACCACCTTGTGGCACTCCTGTTTCTTGGGCAAATGTTCGTGATAGCACATTTCCCACTCGGACACGGAATGTGCGATCGGACAAGTAACTCTCTATTATACTGAACATTCCACCTCGTACACCTAAATGAGACAGATCCCTCAATATTCCGAACCACCAAGTTGTGTCGTACGCTTTCTCCATGTCGAGGAACACAGAGAGAAAGGATTGCTTGTGTATGAAAGCATCGCGGATTTGTGCCTCAATGCGGACGAGGTGATCAGTGGTGGATCGGCCCTCTCGAAAACTACACTGGTGTGGGTCAAGCAGATCGTTTGATTCCAGGAAATGTATTAGCCGGTGGTTTATCATTTTTTCGAAGAGCTTACACAAGCAACTCGTTAGCGCGATAGGCCTGTAACTTGTGACAGAGGATGGATCCTTGCCCTGTTTCAGAATAGGGATCACAATAGCCTCTTTCCAGCAAGCAGGGATCTCACCGGAAACCCATATGGCATTGTACAAGGAGAGTGGTGTATTTTGTGTTTCCTGGGATAAGTGTTTCAACATATCGTATAGAATTCGATCGGAGCCTGGAGCAGATTTATTGCAACAGTTCAGTGCTGCTTGTAGCTCTGCTATACGGAATGGTTCATTGTACGCCTCATTATTTGTAGATACACTAACCTTTGTCGTTACAGTCTCGTTTTGTACCTTTGGAAGGCGTCTGAATATTATTTCGAGCTGGATACAAATTCAAAATGTGCTCCCAGAGAGTCAGCTTGGTCTTCCAGGCTTTCCCCCTGAGTGTCTACTAAGGGTGCGGAGTACGTTGGTTGACCTTTTATATTCTTCACGCTCTTCCACACCTTAGCCTCATCTCTATAAGAGTTCACACCCGATATGAACTTTTGCCAGCTGTCCCGTCTAGCCTGCCGGCGCGTCCTTCGTCCTTGCGATTTCACCTCTTTAAAATTGACGAGGTTTTCTGCTGTGGCCGAATCGCGCAGGAGCCCCCCACGCTTTATTTTGTTTCCTCCGAGCCTTGCGGCAGTCGTCGTTCCACCAGGGAACACGACGTTTACTTTTGGCGCTAGTTTGTGGTATAGATTTAGTAGCCGCGTTGATAATAAAAGCAGTAAAATACTCGACATCAGCGTCAATACTAAAACAAGACAAGTCTGCCCACGAGATCTTAGTGAGGTTGTGGAAATCCTCCCAATTGGCTTTGTCAACCTTCCGCACAGGAACCTGAGGTGGACATTCATTTTGATGTGTTTTGAGAAGTATTGGGACGTGGTCACTCCCATAGGGGTTTTTAACCACTTCCCAGTTAAAATCAAGTAAAATGGATGGTGAGATGATGCTATGATCGATGGAGGAGTATGTGTTATTTGCGAGGCTAAAAAACGTGGGTTCTTTTTTGTTCAGCAGGCATGCACCTGTGGAAAAGATGAAATTCTCAATGAGCCGGCCCCGCGCGTCGATGCGAGAGTCACCCCACAAGCTGCTGTGCGCATTAAAATCGCCGAGAACGAGGTAAGGCTCGGGCAATTCATCAATAAAAGATTGGAATTCGTGTTTGTGTAGCTGGTAGTGTGGGGGGGTATGTATATTGAGCATATCGTAATGAGTTTTTTTGCAATTATAGCTCTCACGGCCACTGCCTCCAGTGCCGTTCGGAGTGGAAAGTGCTGGCATGCTACGTTTCTATCGAGTATAATTGCAACACCGCCCGATGATGCGAGGGCATCCGTGGTGGTCTTTGCGGCAAACGACATACTGGCGTTGGAAACTTGTGTGTTTAGGGTTTAAGTGTGTCTCCTGTACACACAGCACATTTGGACAATATTTGCTAAGGAGTTCTTGTATGTCGTCGAGATTGTGTAAGAGTCCTGTAGCGTTCCACTGTAATATGTTGTCCATTTTGAATGCGTGTGTGTGTGCTGTGTGTAGCAAAATAGTAAAGTGATTTATTTTACAGAGCCTCTTTTAGGCCCTGTAATGGGCGTTTTGTCTGTTTTGGAGCGGTCGAGAGGAACTCGCCGCTCCTTAGGCGCAGGCTGCGCCGGTGGGCTGGATATGTCCATCGCGTCTGCCGAGGCGACGGACAAAGGGTAGGCTTCGTCACGGCGGACAAAGCCTTCGACCCCACCTGGCCAGAGGTCGAGGGAACCTCTTTGGCTTCTGTGCTGCCCTGGCTGCTGCCAGGGTTCGCAGGGGCCTTCGGTGGGGCCGATTTCGGGGAGGGTGGGGCAGCCGAGGCTGCTCCCCCCCATGGGGGCGGGTGGCGTTTGCCTCGGCACGCCAGGCGTGGTCCGGGACATCGCCGGAGGCCGTAGTGGTGCTGACTCCCCTCGCAACACTTCGGCGTACGTGTTCCCTGCAAAATGCGGGGAAACACGTTGCCTGGCTTCACGAAACCTGATGTTCAGTTTGATTTTGGTCGTTATTATCTCTTTTTCCATCTTCCAGGCCGCGCACGACCTGGAATATGCCGGGTGGTCGCCATCACAGTTGGCGCAGTGGAATAGCGACGTGCATTCGTCGTCAGCGGAATGTCCGGTGGTGCCACATTTTGCGCAGGTAAGCTGCCCTCGGCAGCTCTGGGAGCCATGGCCAAACCGCTGGCACTTAAAGCAGCGCCATGGGTTGGGAATGTACGGTCTTACGGGCAGTTTCGATAACCTGTCACTATTTCAGCCGGGAAGTGTTGTAGATCCGAATGCAAGTATCAGGTGTTTGGTAGGAGTTTCTTTGTTTTCTCTTCTTATATTATGCGCTGCACCTGGATAACGTTCTCGTCTTTCCAGCCTGTCAAGAGTTCTTCGGAAAGATCCATCAGGTCGCCATCTGAGACGACCCCCTTCACGGTGTTTAGTGTTTAGTGTTCGGTGTGGGGTGATGGTGACTGGCTGATTACCGAAAGCTGTCAGGTTACGTAGTCTTTGATACTGTAGCTTGTCTTTCAATTCGAGAAGTAGGTCACCACTGGCGGTTTTGGTGGCTTTGTAGCCCGTGCCTAGTGTTTCCATGAGGCACTTTGATACTAGAAATGGTGAGATGTTTCTGGCGTTCTTTTCTGTACTGTCGCAGTGAATTATATGCTACTTGGGGAAGTTGTCTGTCTTGGTCGGGAGCAGTTCAAAAATGGCATCGATGCGCCAACTCTTTGAGGGGGGCGATCAGTTCGGTGAGGATAAGGGGATCCCATCAGTTGTATTGTTTGTTCGGCAGCCATGCCAGCCGCCCACCTCCGAGCCCAACGAGGGGACGCTACGAGACGCGGAGGAAACGTAAGCGCCAGCTATACATGGCCGCTATAACCTAATGTATCTACCCAAGGTTGGATATTTACACCAGGTTAACCCTTGCCGCCAGGAAACAAGGAAATGAATGGAAGAGAGGAGAAGACAGGAAAGGCTGGAAAGTGAGAGAGAAAGACGAAGATGTAGGTAGAGAGAGAGACAGGAAAAGGCGACTGCCGATTTCCCCTGGGTGGGTCAGCCCAGGGGGTGCCGTCTACGTGAAGCCGGGGCCAAAGGGGTGTGTTGCCTCTGCCGGGGGGCCTTAAAGGTCCAAACAC
This sequence comes from Rhipicephalus appendiculatus, assembly GCA_030522465.1. Classification (NCBI taxonomy): domain Eukaryota; kingdom Metazoa; phylum Arthropoda; class Arachnida; order Ixodida; family Ixodidae; genus Rhipicephalus; species Rhipicephalus appendiculatus. The sequence continues at coordinate 202,319 of JALIZH010006826.1, forward strand.
CCGGCGTCGGCTCAACCCCCCAGGATCCCCTTTTCCCCGTACACGGCTAAGCCACGCACGGCGAGGCGTGGGAGGAGGTCGAAACCCCCCCGTTAGCTCGGGTCCGTGGTGTCGCTACACACCAAACGCCTGCTTGCGCAGACGCCCCTGCGGGGTTGCAACAATTGAGGCCATGATGGAAACGGATTACATAATGGCACAACTTGAGAGCCTATTACCAGCAGCAGAAGGTGTATTGAAAGACTTCACCGACGGCAAGGCAATCAGAAGCAATCCACTTTACCAAAGCCATCCTCAGGCGCTCAAGCTTTTGCTTTTCCAGGATGCTTTCGAAGTGTGAATCCAATTGGTTCCGCAAAAAATAAGCACAAGCTGCTAGCAGTGTATTTAATGCTTGGGCAATCTGTACCCATGGTATAGATATTCACCTGAATCAATCAAAGCTTGCATACTCTGCAAGGAAAAGGACTTTTTATGCTTTGGTCAAGAAAAAGTTTTCGGACCTTTACTTGATGACCTAAATAAACTAGAAACTGGAGAATACGTTACCGCAAAAGGCACTCCCCTACTTGGAACAATCGTTGCCATTCTTGGTGACAACCTTGGCAGCCATGGACCTGGTGGATTCGTTGAAAATTTCAGCTCAGCTAGTCATACATGTAGGTTCTGCTTGGCTGACAGGACGGAGCTTTTTTCTTCGGAAGCGGTATCGGGTGTGTGTCAGATCAGAACACCTTGTAATTACAATGAAGCTGTTCTTAGCTTGCAAAATGATTCCTGAATCAGTGCTCTACAGGGCGTGAAATTCAATTCGTGCTTCAATGAACTGCAATATTTCCACGTTTGCACTCCTGGCCTTCCGCCTGGCTTAGCACATGGTCTCTTTGAGGGTGTTGTATCCTTCTACCTCCCAGTATACATCCGTTTGTGTGTAAAAACTCTCAAGTGGATATCCATTGATGAACTTAATAGGCGCAATGTGGCTTTCCTTTTAAACATCGGGATCAGGCCGACAGACCATGTGAAGTTCACATGGCAAAACAACTCGGTCGTCACGCAGTCCAAAATTGAAATATGCTCCGCTTTTTGCCTCTTCTTTTGTTTGGATATATTCACTCAGCAGATGACTAAGTGTGGCAGCAGGTTTTACTGTTTCTGAAAGAGTGCAGCTGGTTCTGGCACCGGCAATTACAAGTCATGGTTATGAGGCTTAAAGATTTGATAGAAGACTGTGACAAATCGAAAAGTTCTTTTTCCGCACATTCCCCTAAAGCCAAAACATCCCTACCTCTTCCATTACCCATATTTGATCATGCAATTTGGACCCTTGATTAAGATGTGGACACTTCGATGTGAAAGCAAACACAGTTATTTCCGAAAAACTGCACGTGCTTGTCAGAATTTCAAAAACTTGACAGCTACACTTTCCAGCCGCCATGAACTTTTTCTAGCTTATAAAACCGCGAGCAGCAAATGTTATGACCTCTACAATGCATTCACATTAGAGGTAGAGCTCTGTGCTCCTCACGTGCAAGCAGCTCTTCGTGAAGCTCTTTTTAATTGCCAATCAATTTTAGCTTCACACCAAGCAACAATTCGCGGAACCTTGTACAAGAAAGAAATGATAGTTCCAATGTATAGGAATGACGGCAGAACAGTGTTCGGGGAAACGTTGCTAATCATTCTGAAGAACAAAGAATTTTTTTCTTGATGAAAACAGTTCATACTTCGTACTATGCCGGAACGCATTTGTTTACTGTTGAAAACAATGATGGTCCTGTTAAATGCATGAGATGCGACGATGTCATAGACCACGTTGCGCTAATTAAGTACAACCTCGCGCATGCTTGGTACCCCATGGTTGTGCTGAAGCATGCGTTACTGGATATTGTTTAATTTTTACGCAGTCATGGACTTGGAGAGCCTAATTTCTGAGACAGCGCCATTGCTTGGAAGCGAGACGGTGAGGATGACCGTGGAAAAGCTACAGGAATGCGATGTCCAAACCAAGGACCACCTGTCGTACACACAAGAGGAGGACTTGGCATTCCTTAATCCAGTTACTAGAAGGATGCTTATCGAAAAGTTTCGTTCTCCGGGCACTGCTCCACCGACGTAACCTGTTTCGGCAACTGTAAGAGAAGTTGTAGCAGCGCCGGTTTCACTGAGTGAAAATATTGTTAGGCCATGGGGTTCTTTTCCGTGTGACTTCATGAAGGCTTGTGAAGAAAGTGCAAGGCCAAGGAAATGTGATTTAAATGAAATGGTACGAATCGTCTGCAACAAAGTGTTAGAGGTCACGAGTAATCCAGGCAGAAAAGTGCTGAGAGCTGTTGCCAGTGAAATTCTTACTCGCTATCCCAGAACTTTTCAAGACGAACTAAACGGAACTGTGATAGTGAGTGGACTCGATACATTACTCTGGAAACTTGAAAATTGCGTAAACAACAAAAAGCCAGTTGCTTCTCTGAGCTTGTCGCTACGAAATAGCGAGGACGGAGATGCGACTGTCAAAAAACGAAAAGTCCAAAAGGATTCATATGGTTGTGTATCATGGCAGCCCGATTTGCCTGCAGGGGAAAAGTGCGAGCGCCAGCAAAAGAAAAAAGAAGCATTCCTATGCGAGTTCAGACTTGTCTCCAAGAACGAGGAGCTGGTGCGGTGGCTTATTTAGAGACTTCTCCTTCTCAACGTGAACTGATCAACAAGTCTACAAATATTCTTGATGTGAAGCGCCACTGGCCTTTTTTTGTTTGAGAATCATCACCTAAGCTCGCACATGAACACTCTGCTAGGATATGATGTTGCGAAGACGTTTGAAGCGAACCTTGTTATTGTTGGCCAACACATGATTCGTTATGCTCACAGCCAAGTGAAGAATCCCAGAGTGAAATCATGTCTCAAGGACATCGCCATTGCGAAGGCAACAAGAAAGACTCCAGCCGTTGAATATGAAGCTGCTCCCCTGCTGCTCCTGGCGATGTGGGATGAAGATGACGAGTACTTCTTTAGGACAGTTGAGGTAGGCACACTATTATGTTCTCCTTTCATGGCGTTTGTCCAAAAGTGTGTTTGTCTCTTTTGCCGAAAACAGAGGTTCAAACATTTGTTGAACCAGCTCTGTGTTTTCAAGTCGAAGAGATTTAAATTTCGGAGCAACGAATGAGCGCTTTTGTCTGTTGTGGTGTCTGCTTAGAGAAAGTATTTTAAGCATTACAATAATGATTGTAGGATTGTGTTGCTTAGTTACTATTCTATACATATATGGTGGACTGCTTATGTGATATATGTTTTTTTTTTCAAAACCAAAGTTAGGTTTATAGTTGAGTTATCAGCCACAAAATAATGAGGCCCAATTTTTGTCCTGAAGCAGAATATTTTTGGCCTGAAGCAGATTATCGTGGGTAAACTTTTCAAACTTTCGGACCACAGTTACTGTGAGGAGAACAAAGCAGCTCTTCTAAGTGAACTGAAGAACATGCCGATATCTCAATCATCTTGTTCATTATCTAGATCTGATCAAACGAGTGCAAGCGAGAGCCTTGAGGACATTTCAGATCCCTTGTCTGGAGATGAACCAGTTGATGTGCTTGAGCCAAACATAGTATGTTATGTGTCTGGTTATTTAGTACACACTTTTCTTAAGAAAGAGGCATGCGGCAAGTGTACAGTTCTGCTGAAAGATAGTAGCCAGGAACTATCTTCAGAGAGTCAGATATACATGATGCTTCGTGCAGTAGAGATAGAGGGCAAGCCACTTGGACATCTAACTGTGTCAACTGAGGCAGCACTCTCTTTTGTTCATAAACGGGAGGTCTTATTCAATGGCACAAGTTGGTGCTGTTGCACACCTTGTAGGAGTTTCTCACAAACTTTGGTTTCTGAGATTCAAGAACAGAGAATTAAGCAAAGCTAAAACATTGAAATCAGCTGCAAAAAGAAAGCTTCAGAAACTAGTGTGACGTGAAGTATGCACAAACTTTGGTTTCTGAGATTCAAGAACAGAGAATTAAGCAAAGCTAAAACATTGAAATCAGCTGCAAAAAGAAAGCTTCAGAAACTAGTGTGACAGCCATAAGTGAGAAACTTAATTGTCCTGTCTAATTCTAGTATGCGTGAAGTATGCAGCTTCATCATTTTGCAGCTTGCATGTTTTTGAGCATGTGCTGATCTTCTGTCATGTCTGCATTTTGTTTAGGTTCATATGTGCCTCAAAAGTCACAATATCTAAAGCATTTACAGTATCATACAATTCATGTCGTTTCACTCATTGTTCGTGTTGGAAGGTGCACTAACTTCTCACTGTGAGTTTATATCTTGTTTTCGCGAGCTTATAATGCATTCTTTATTCAGTATAGTATAGGCCAGATGCAGAATCCATCTTTTTTTATAGTGCAGACCCCTTGCCATTTCAGCAGGTTTCGGTAGGAGGCTGGAGTTATGCATGGTGATCTGGGACAACCAAGATCGCCAGAATGAAAGCCTACAAAATCAGGCCTTGTGGTGACCGTACCAAAACGTATCTCGTTTTTTTTTCCACTAGGGGATGGCTGCATGTTATGTGGCACCATGAAAAAGGCTGGTTGTATTTCGGAAGCGTGAAGTTTTACAAAGTGCATAGCTTCAATGCTGAAAAGCATTTTTCTATGTGTGCCTGGTAAAGTTACACTTTCTAAAGGAGCACTGGCCCATAGCCATTACATTGTGCTTTATGACTTATACTTGCTGTGCTGACTGTGATTGGGGCTACCAAGCATGTCTCAGTGAAATGGGCTCTTCAATTGCAACAATGGATAAAAAGGAGAGGTATGACACCTGGTCAAGTGCCAATAAGCAACAATTCACTTTTGCACAATCAGGAAATCTATAAATGCACTGACAGTTAATTAAGGGTTCGCTTTGCTGGTATGCAAAGTTCAACCTACTTGGTATGGGTGCCTTTTCTTATACTGCTTGCTTTGTGCTGAACTATGTACTGTGACCATACTGGTGTCAGTACATGCACTGACACCCGTATTTGCAGTTATTCAGAGTAAACTTCAATAAGGTTGAGAGCTGGGCTAGTTGGTGACTGATCATTATACCGTATGGTGAAGTAGCGCAATTTTCGACAAGGACAAGGAACAGAAGACCAAGTAGCGAGTGTCGTGTCCATCTTCTGTTCTTTGTCCCTGTCGAAAATTGCGCTACATCACCATACGGTATAATGATCAGAGTAAACTTGCTTATTTGCACTTAACCAGGTGTGATGTGGGTCCCTTTCATCCATTGCTGCAAATCTGAAGCTTATTTCACTGACACACCAATTAGCCCCAACCATGGTCAGTATTGCAATTGGAAGTCTTAAAGCATAATGTAATGGCCAAGAACTAGTGCTCCTTATGAAGAGAAGGGCTATCAGGCCTGTAGTGGGACATCTTTCTTAGTGCTTATGCCATACACTATGTGAAAACATTCACCATGGCGAAATATACCTCTGCATCTGGTCTGAACTCTCCAATCTCTCAGACCACCAGCCTACTTTATGTCCCCTGCAGGACAAAAGGCCTCTTGCAATGATATTCAATTTGCCCTATCCTGTGTGAGCCAATTCCATTTTATGCCTGCTAGTTAATGCCCCACAATTTTCAATTTCTAGCTACATTTCCCATCTCTTGGTATCCATTTCATGGCTCCAGCTGATCCCTGTTTGCGTAGGTGTGTACAGGGTTCCTCTTCAGGAGGGGGGTGCCGGTTCATTGCAGCGCCCCCCTCCCCTATAAAGTCAATGTATGAGACTGGCTTTACCCCCCCCCCCCCCAACTTCTTGGGTGACTAGGGCTTAAATTAGCGCTTTGGCTTTGATTTTACTCAAGGTTACATGGGAAGTCTCAGTAATAACATTGCCCTGCTTATCCTTCGCTGCCTACGTTTTGGTTCATCCTACTTTGGTGCACCTAGTTTTTATCTCTTGAGGCATAGTTACTTTCATCTGTTTTTTCTTCAGCGGTTTGAAAGAGCTTGCTTCTTTCTTGCCTTAGTGCTTTGCCTCACACTTTAATTGCTGCTTCAATAGCTTCAGTAACTGGTTCAGTTTAGGTTTTTGCACCTGTCCGTGTTATGATTTTGTCTTTGTCTAGCTTAGCGCATTGTCTAATCCTTCGACATCGTGAACTAACTCACCAGCAACAAGTTCTCAATGAATGACTGTTCATTCATTTTTTTTCTATGTTGTCATTTCTTCTTTTGAAGCATCGTATTTGTTCTTAATGACACTCCTGCATCCCTATTTCTATCCTGACTGCACAGAGGTCAGCCCGTTTTCTTCATGCTCTCTTCAGGTTGAGTGCAATCTTTGACCTCACTATCCTGTGTGCACTACCATGATCTGCGTCACGCCGGGGTTCCCCCCATATTACAAGTCCATCGCCCTTATCGTTTCTTCACTAAGACTTTTCCATGTCCTCTTCCTGTTACCGTGTTTTCTTAAGGTGTTCATTATATCGAGAAAATTACTTTTTCTGCAAATTCCTTTAACATTTCACTTCCCTATTCCTACAGTCGAAAGCATAGTTTCATAATGCTTCTTTTACTTCCTTTCTTCCTATTCTTGCATGTAAGTCTTTCATGAATATGGAGCTGTTGCATCAATTTTCAGAGAGTGGCTTTTACAAGACCCCTCAAGCATCATGCTCGTTCCGCTTCCAATGTCCTCGTAGAACTCTTCTACTTCCTTGTTGTCATGGCTTAGTGTTGGAGTTCCCTGTTGTGATACTTTCACTTTGTATCTGCCATTTAGTTCATGACACATGGTGCTCTTTCATTGATACTGTTAATATTCATGTCTCCTGCCTGATATTTGTGGGTTATAACTCTGTGCCACACTCTTGCTTCTCTGGGAGCTTTCTCTGACGGAGCAATTGTCCATCAGTCAGTGCAGTCTCTTTCCCCAATTCTAACCTCACCAAGACCTATGTCCCATTCAACACTTTCTTCAAAGCAGTTCCCCTAATCCAGCTTTTGAGAGTTCCAACGCTAGCCTAGCTTCACGAAGCACCTGCTGAATCTGAAGAATGCATTACAAGCTCTCAAAACAAGACAACATATAGTGAGAAGTTAGTGAACCCTGGAATGCCAACAATGAGTGAACAAAGTGATATATTCAGTGCTGTTGCACACTATTGTATTGCGCTTTGTCTTCTCATGTTTTCGTATTGTACAGAAATTTGCATGTGTATTATTACTGTGCTGTTCAAATGGCAATCAGGTGCAACTGTATTGTGCAGTCATTGTTTGTTGATGCAAGTTGTACTAAGCCAAAAAAACAGGGAACTTGCTTGGGTTTTACTTATAGTTTGTAAGCTAAACAATAATAACAGAAAATGCATGTCATGCTATTTTTGTTATTCCCAAATGTTTTCTGTTTTTTTTTAACATTCTCATAGTGTATCTCTGAGCATGTCAGCAACGTCTGCCTTTGCACAAATGTGCTACGCGTATTTGGTTATATCTTTATAGGAAAAATGCACAACTGCATACAAGTACGAGACCAATTCTCACAGGAATGCATTCATGACCAGGCGCTTGCCGTACTGCCAAGAGGGCCCCTTCGGCGAGCACGCTGAGATTCCTCTCAGCTCTCTTGGCTGCGGTAAGTGTCATCGCCAGCTAGTGTGCACCGTTTGGATTATTTGCTCAAGGAGCGTTTTCAGTCAGCTTGCTGAGCAGGAGAATTGCAACAGGCGTTACAGCGATCTCTTAAGGCGGATCGATTTTTTCTATCGCGATTGGCCCCTTTTCGCAACATGCGCAAGGAACCAATCGCAATCAACACATTGTATGCTTTTACGTCTCGATAAGCTTTACCGTTTGCCGACAGGTCGAATCGGACACTGATAGGGTGTTTAGTCATTGGTCTGGTTCACGGTGCAAGAAATACTTTAGGTGAGCGAACGACAGGATTACCTGCTCCGCGACTAGGTTCTGCTTTGGCAGCAGCCCGAGAGATGGCGCTACCAACTTCGACCCGGTAGAGTCAGCAGAGTGCCTTGACGCCCGCGCGCATCGAGGCACTCTACGACCCGGTCAACCGGACGCAACGTCACCGGGTGCACAGCGGCCGGAGTCTGCGCCTACTGTTGCAGCCCTTGCAGTTAACCAGTGGACATGCAGCTAATATGACGAATGCAACGGTGCCTAAAGTATTCAGTTCAATGCTCTCTTGCCACGTTCAGTCAACTGATGCGGTCGCTGAGGCGAAGCACGTCCATCTGTCAAATGTTCGCTACCGTGGCGATTACATTTCGAAACGAGCGTAGTGCAGGAATATCCCGTTTCTTTCGATTTCTCGCGTACCTCCCAAGTAATCAAACTTCAGAAACTCGCAATGCCGCACCGGATATCTAACTCTGAAGTCCTGCGACGTTAAACTTCACAACTAGAATTAAACAACCACGTGCGAGTGTTGTTTGGCTTTATTAAAGGGGTGTTCCGGTCTTCTGGGTCATTGTTTTTGAGGAACTAAAGTAAATCTCGGGCAAATTTTCCTATCACTGTGATGAAGGCTACGTGACCTAGCATCCAAGCTCGCGAGGACGGTGCGCGATTCGGCGTGGCACGATAACTTCTCACAATTACGGTAAATAACTAGATTGCTACGCCGTGGGTCGTGACTGTATGACATTTTATTTAAGTGAAGAAATATTCAAAGCCGCATCTAAATATTTCGAACACAAAACGTTATGTACACAGATAAGACATAAGTTAAATAATACCAAGTAAACCAAACAAAAATGTTCACACACAAGTTTCGACATCTTTCGCATTTCTTGACTTTTTTTAGCTTGCGTATTCCTCAGTTGTCGGCAATACTGGCGCATGCGGAGACATATGTAATAGTGTAGCAGTTTAGCTAGCATGTCCTCCCTATGGAGAGCACACGGAAATGTGAACTCGAACTCCTCCAGCACAGCATCGGTTGTTTTGTCCGTAAACCTCCCTTTGTCCGGCAAACTTTGAGAAATGTTCTTCAGCTGCTTTGAAGAGGAGATACAGGTGCATGTTTCGGTGTCTCAAGAAACCTCTCGTTTTGCAGTTTACCAATTCTGCTTCGGGAACTTTGCAGGTGCCCATACTGCCTTCGAGTGCTTGTTTGCAAGAAGCACTGGATGCTTCCTTGCTCAACTTCCTCTTGACGAAGCCTGTCACGTAATAAATGATGCACTCTACCACAGTGGCATTTGAATAATCGTGTTCGAATACTTTGTCACACTCCCATGTTTCGGTGCTAACTAAGCCATCAAGCTTCTGCTTGAGCTCTTCGAGCGTGTCTCCGCGCTGTGTAGCTCAAGCCTTAAATATCTCTCTAAAGTCGGCAAGAGTAATAAAGGCAGACTGTCCCTTTTCTGGAGCAGCACAGTTTCCAAAGCGCGGCACTTTCAGCAGTGAATAGAGCGACAGCATACGGTATAGTTGTAAAAACGTTGGGAAAGTAGGATGCTCATTCTGGCCGCCTGCTTGTCTGATAATACCGAAGAAGCACTCTAAAGGGTCTTAATTCATTTTTGCTGTGAGGACGTATTTGAAGCCGCAGTGCTCCAGAAGGTATAATGATAACTCCCTCACAGACTTTAGTGTGACCCCCAATCCATCAGCTGTAGACTGCGTTAGGAAAAGGTCCTTGTGTATGTCACCCCGCAGCACTTCTTCCTCCCAGTCATCAAGCCACTTGAGATGCCTTCAGGAGAACGTCAAAATCCTTGCATCCTGGTCTCAATCCCTCAGCTGTAAAGCGCCGGTTCAAGGCATCAAACAAATCATTTAGCAGCAACGTAAATTCCACAGTAGGCTTCACATCATACAGCCGCGGTTCTCCTCGGCGGGCATAAAACGGCAGTCCCTTTGCTACAGAGCGGCTGAATATTTGTGTGGCCAGCTTTTTACATGATTGTACGAGAGCTTTGGGCACACTCGAAGCTTTTCTGCATTTTTCGTATCTGCTACAAATAAAGCATCGTAGCATGACCACTTTACAAGCTTGCCCTTCCTCTGGAGGATTTTCTTGCCATGAAGACGATTCCAAATGCACTTGAAAAGGTGTGGCACGTCAGCTACCACATACACTCTTCTTTGGGGATCTGATGGATGTTCAAAGGAATTCACCACACGCCCTTTAGCTCCACTGACTCCTAATGTCTTCCACATCGCCCTATTAGTAGATGCGCCGTCGCAAACAACACCATCGATAACGCCGGCCTGTTCTAAGCGCACAATACACTGAAGTAGCAACTGGGCTAAAAGAGTCCCTTTCGTTGGTCCTTTTGAAGCGAATACTGCTATTGGCTGTAAGTAATTCTCACTAAATGGTGCGAATGGAAAAACCAGTCCATGATCAGCTAATTCGTTTTTATGACCAATATCTTCGCCATGATCAACAAGACCAGCATATGTCATTGTCTTTGAATTGACCGACATTTCTTTTCGCACTTGAATTTCATCAAGGATGAGCATTCCTCTGCGCTTAAAGGCGTCCTTGTTGGAAATTTTAAGCTTCAGAGCCTTGAAAAACTCATCGTCAAAGCCACATTTGAGGCCAACCATGTTAATGTATTTTCTTATTGTGGAAACACATGGCAAAGGTAACACGTCGTTATTTCGCAGAAAGGAGTAAGAAGCGGGGCTTCTAATATGCATCAGTAGACACAGCAGCAGCCAGTCATCAGAGTACCTTCTGTTTCTTGGGCTTGTTGCTCGAGCAGCAGAGATACATTCTTCCAGGAGAACAAGCTGCACAGGTGGGATATCAAGCCTTTGGAGCTTCACTCTGACTTCTTCATCCCTCAGCTTTGCTAATTCTTGTCTGCTGCTCTGAAGCTGTTTTGCGAGCAGTTGATTGCGCTTCATGAGCCGTGCGCGTGACCGTTGCAAAGCAGCCTTCGCTTTCCGCAAAGCGTCAAGCTTCTCTTTTTGGGCAGGTGTCACAGAAAGCCTGATGCACTTAAGCGGTTGCTTCTGTCGAGCTCTTGCAATACGCCGTTCAGCATGTATCCTCAAAGTGTCAGCTAAGGTTCTGCATGACCGACAAATGGCGCTGCCAGGCGATATCAATGGGCATTTGTTGTGCCTCCATTTCACGTGACAGTCGATGTAAGCGCACTGAGGAGTAACATTAGGGAAATCTTGCAAACGTGGTCCTCCAGAGCAAACGCTTAAATTTCCCAGTGTTCCTACCGTATTCTCCACGTCGGACACCGATGTAGCAAATGAACTGATGCCCACATCGCCGGATGCAACAGGCTTACCAAAAATAAACACTTGCACAGTCATGTCATTTTTCACGTGCACAGACTTTCTGTAAAACGGCACATCGGGGCCGTCACATCTGGTGTGAAGCACAGAAAAGCATCGACAAACAATACATCCCTAAACCCGTTCGCGTCAATTCTGTGAACTGCCCACGATGAAGATGGAAGGCGCATGTTTGAAGCCGAGGCGAACAGTTCATCAAATGCTGACCTTTCTAGACACTCATTTGCGGCTTCTGTGGCGTCACCGACGTCGTCGTTTCCATCGGCAGCACTCTGATCCATCGCTGTTCTCCCAGCAAGTGAACGAGGCTGGGTTTCTTCCACGCTTTCTTCACAGCATTGTTCGAGTGCAGATTCGTGACAAGTCTGCCGTGTTACCTTCCTTCGAGGGCTCTTGATCTTTTTGGATAAGTAGCCCGGAGCACCTTCAAATATAGACGGCACGGCATCCTTGGCGAGCCCAGCTCTTTTCTTTCCTGACATTAAAACATGGCCGTTGATCTCAGCAGACCACGTCTTGAGGACAAAATGGGGAGCAAAGTGTTTTTCGCACACACGATCTGTCCTTTGCAACACGCGGTCTTTTCGTGGTATCGCACACCTCCAGGCCTGAAGTCTTTCTTCTTTGGCTGGCGGTGTGAAGAGCGCGTACTTATCTTTGCAGGATTTTTAGCCAGTGTTGCAAAACGGCACAAAACACTTGGCCATTCTTCTACAGCTCGAAAACACTTGGCCACTAACGCATCTTAAAAAACGAGCTCAAACAGCAACGGCAGCAACATAAAAAAAACTTCCCCATCTCCCGCTAAAGGGAACCATGTGTGGATGCGAAGCAGCGGGGAGATAATTAGCTTGAGCGGGAGGAACGTCGCCGCTCTCGTTTCACGGCAGCGGTCTGGGCGCTCATCGCGGCGCTGCACAGGAGAGAGAATGAGGCGCGCGCTCTCCGTCATTTTCATACCGCGGAACTACCGTGGCGCCCCCCAGCGGAGTATGCAGCTGTCGTACCAGCTGTCGTGCGCGCCGCTCCGTAGAGGATTCCTAGAAGAGAGAACGGGGTGACCGTAGGAGAGGAGAGAGAGGGGGAGGAGACGTGCATGCGCTGTGGGGGTGTGGGACGCGGGAGCCGCTCCGTAGAGTAGAGGATTTCTAGAGGAGAGAGGGGGGAGAGGACGCGCATGCGCTGCGGGGATGTTGACGCGGGCGCCGCTCCGTAGAGTAGATGATTCCTAGAGTAAAGAAAGGGGGGTGGGCGTAGTACAGGATAGGGGGAGGGGACGCGCATGCGCTGTGGGGGGAAGCGGGGGGCCGCTCCGTAGAGTAGAGGATTCCTAGAGTAGATAAAGGGGGTGAGCGTAGGAGAGGAGAGAGAGAGGAGGAGGGGGACGCGGGTTGGAGGGACGGACTAAGCCCCCTCCAAACACATTCAAGCAAGATCTAGGAATGGGGTCAACCTGGGGGTGACAGACACCACCTGCCTAGCCATTGCTTAGCAGCCTCTCTGTGCTCTCGGCCATGACTCTGATGACTGTGGTAGTGCTTGACGGCCTTCATATTACTACAGTGTTCTGCTTCGCATAATGGGTGCTTCCCTACTTCATGAAAGTGGCCGGAAACGGGACGCCGGACGCGGGAGGGACGGACATAGCCCAGCCCCCCTCCAAACACATGCAAGCAAGATCAAGGGATGGGGTAAACCTGGGCGACAGGCACCACCTGCCTAGCCATTGCTAAGCAGCCTCTCTGTGCTCTCGGCCATGACTCTGATGACTGTAGTAGTGGTTGACAGCCTTCATATCACTACAGTTTTCTGGTTCGCATAATGGGTGCTTCCCTACTTCATGAAAGTGGCCGGACGCGGGACGGGGGACACGGGACGCGGGAGGGACGGACAGAGCCCCGAGCATAATATGCTTCGCATCTAAGAGTGCGTGCGCTGCACGGTTAACGTAGCACGAGTACTGGGAAGAGTAGGCGGTGGTGGAAGTGGTAGTCAACTGTTTCATTCACCGAGAAAGGGGGGGACCAGTCTGAAGACCGGTTGCTTTGGCTTAGGCGGTGATGAACACCTAGAACTGCGCAGCCCCCCCACCCCCCATGTGCTCACGGTGCAAGAAATATTTCTTGCGCCGTGCACGTGCAGGAGGGGCTTGCGGAATTTACCAGCAGCCCGCCATGGTCCTCAGTCCGGCGCGCCATCTACCGGCACGCGGAAAACGAGTACATACCCAGTCTCTCCCCACCAAGCGCTCCCTCCGCGCCGTTCGCTCACCTAAAGTATTCTTGCACCGTGGTCTGGTTCCATTATGTACAACTAAAAACTTACGTCAACCTAAAGTCAACGAAAACTTGCGTTGTAGCCGATTGATGCACTTTTTTTGCTCAGCAAGCTGACCCACCAGTAAGGCGAAGGCAAATTCCGATTCAGTAAGCTGTTAACGCGCATAATTCATTTTTAGATCTATTTCATCGCTTGTATGCACTTCTGTAGCTTTTCCAATGTTTCTTTTTTTGTTTTGTTATGGTTTGAGACAAATGTATTCGTTTGTGTAGACTACTTGTTTACTAGATCAATAAATTGATTCCACCTAGCACGGTTGTTGCGTGTGCCTTCTCCAGTTAAGGCCCTGTTGGGTCTCCTGGCGCAATTCCCTTGCAGGAACGCGATATGGAGCACGATAGCGACGCTCACATTGTGGTTTCGCCTCCGATTTCTTGCATGTCATATTTTGTGCAGGCAGACGAGCGTTGAAGGAACCCGTAGAACCGTAGCCATCAAAGCAACCCCAGTGCGCAGCACAAAATCCAAGCACGACGCCATTTTGTAGGATAGTAACTTCCGCTTCCTGTTTGAACAGCGCCATCTGTCCTCGCGGTATTGCAGTTCAGTACGCCGCCGCGACCCTTACTTCCGTACTACAGTAAAAGGTACAGTTTCCGTTCTCTAAAGTGGTATAGATGTTCTCTGGAAGTACCGCTTGAATCGTGCGGTCGCTCCGTCGGTTCCCGGCCGCTGCAGTTGTATCGAAAGCCTCGCTACCCTCGCCGCAGACTCGCGTTGCCTCTCTGTAGCGGAAGCGGTAGCTCGACGCGGACGCTTGGCTTCGACGGCCGAGTGAACGTAAACGGAAAGTTGGTGTGCACCCCCCAATGCTGCTTCGCATCCCCTCATGGTTCCCTTTAGTGGGAGATGGTGTAATTTTTTTTTAATTCTGTTCGTGTATGTTGAAGTGGGCAAACTAAAGCTGACCTATTTCCCAATAGGACAGAACTCGATCAATGCAAGTAAAATTTGAATCCCTTTTTTTTTAATCATACGTTTCGTAATAAAAAAACAGAGACATACACGTATTACGATAGTGTCAACCTGCACTAGCAGCTTTAATTAACAACTGAAATATGCACATAATGAGCAAGCATTGAACCCAGAATGCCCGAACCAATGCGAAAATCATTGAAATTAACGATCAGGCTTCACGTTTTTTATGACGGCGCGCACATTTCTCTTACAGAATTTGAGTACCAAAAAAGACAGAAGTTCAGGAGCAGATGAAGGTTTGAGGCGATGAGGAATCGCTGAACAGGAATTGCCGATGCAGACAATGTTTTGGAAGGTTGACCTGTCTTCGTCAGGGAAGCAGCATTGCCTTGACGAAGCAAAGACATGTTTCAAAACGTTGGCTCTATCGACATGCCCTTTTAAACGAGTCCTGAAAACGCTGAGTACAATAAATGTGTGTCAGTGACAGTATTAGAATTAGAAGACCAACAAAGTTTCAAACTGGCTACATGCATTTCCATGAACAGGGAGGAGCCTATACTTACTTCACATCATTTGAACTACACGACCAATGTAAAAGATGAACGAACTGCGTAGCCGAACCAACACGCATTCAAGTCTTTCATTAAATGTATTTTGCCGACAGCAGATAGACTGTCGCCATGACGAATTAGTCTAGCGCCACTGCGTCTATGTCAGTCTAGTCAGGCTTGCACACAACTGGCTTTACCCATGTGCTCAAGCAAAATGAATACGTGCTCAAATTATAAACCCCAATACTTGTGCTCACCGTTGCCACTGGGAAACCTGAAAAAAACTTGGACCATCTCCCCGAAGGGAACCCTGATGGGATGCGAAGCAGCAGCGGTGCGCACGGCGTTGACCCGGTTGAAACGGGCGTCATCGCAGGTAAACGAGCCGAAAGAGTGTTTCCACTCGACGTGCGGTCGAGCGTTGCGGGTGGTGGAGAGGGTGAAGCGAGAGAGAAGTGACACGTTCAGAGGTGTTGCGAGCGGGCGGAGCAGCCGGTAGCTGCGGGCGCTGCCGCGAGCATGCTGCGGGTGAGGGAGAGAGTGACGTCAGCGCGCACCTGCGAGGAAAGCGTGCGAGGGGAGCGTGACGTCAACGCGCAGCTGTGGCGTGACCTACTTGGCAACGCTCCAACACCTACGGCGAGGGGAACGCGTTGCAGCGCATTCGTACGGACGCACGAAACGTACGGCGTTACACACGTGAGTCAAAGAGCTGCTTCGCATCTAAAACCTTCGCGGAACTGGAAATCCCTGGGTTAACACACCACAGAGCTGCGTAAAACGTCATGCCCCAATTTAGCCATCTTCGTCTAATGCATAGTTGACCTGCTCGACGTAGCTCACCGCGGCTTCCATTGGCTGCACGCCACATGAAATGTCTTATCTTTCCCGTATTCATACTCCGCAGATAACCGACGCGATCCAACTTGTAATATCGCTGAGCGAGTGGCAAGGGTAGGTGGTGGCAAGCGCTACAAACACAGGTCAACCAGTTCCCGCGCTTCTCCCGATTTAAAATTCACAAAATAAACAATAAAAAAGACAAACAAACAAACGAAGAGTACTTTACAGTTCAATGAAATTTCTTTATTTATAAAAACTTCTGAAAGACAATAAATGCGAACATCCACATTAACCTCACTTCGTTCAACCAGATCTTAGGATGCCCGGCAACCGCTATGAGCACGCACGTTCCTTGAAACCGAAACTGGCACTGAGTTTCTGGGGCCTGGTTGATCCGCCACAGCAGTCACGTGGTTATGGTGCTCAACTGTTGGCGTGAACATCGCGGGATTGAATCCCGGCCACGACGGCCACATGTTGATGGAGGCGAAATGCTTGAGGCCCGTGCCCTGAGATTTAGGTGCACGTTAAGAAACACCAGATGGTCAAAATTGCCGGAGCCCTCCACTACGGCGTCTTTCATAATCATATCGCGGTTTTTAGATGCGAAATCTCAACTATTATTATCATTTCATAGTAAGTAATTTTCCATGACCCTACCGCTGCAGCGCGCACTTCTCTTAGCTTCACCGTGTCTACAAATCGTGATGGGTGCAGTCCCAGGAGGATCAGGCATGTTTCCTTATACGAGCACGTTGCGGCTGGTGGCTACACTAGACATGAATGAATGAAAGAGCAGCCTCCAGGACTCCTTGCCACCGTGCATTTTAGACGCAGAGCATTCTAGGTGCATGCATGACCTCTCCTTTGTACCCAGCCTCCTTTGCTGCCTACCAACAGGTTGCAGTATACGTTGCACTCGATACACCGGCGCGTCGGGAGTTCAGGTGATTTTAAGGGCAGGCCGCTGTTACGATGGCATAACGACAGTTCGCCGCTGGGTTCTTGCTTCCATATTTCATCAGATATAAGTGTTGTTTCTTTTCGCACATTTCAGTAGCTCATTCCTCTATGTCATATATTCTGGGACCGCTTTACAAATCAGTAACCATGCCATAATTTTAATACTTATGTATATCTTATGGACCATAGAATGAAAGTGCTTAGGCCTATGTACACCGATTCATTGTTACTGACATCAATCCTTAGACACTTTTCGCGGCTCATTGCGGTCACCCCTAGGCCTTGCTCCATGAAGCACGACATATAATAATCGTGGTCTTGCATGCGCGTAATAATTAGTCTGCATGCATGTGCCATTTTCTATAACCTATGTTTATTACCCAGTTTAAAAGGCCGCAGCAAACCGTACAGTGGTCTGGTTGGCCACCCTGCCTTTTCTGGAATCCGTCATTCAGTGTGAACAATGTTATAGTGAATTATCTATTCCCGTAGGGAATGAGTTGTGTTTGTGCAATGTTGAAGAGCGCTTGTGAGGTAGTTTTCGTTTGTTTGCACCAGGACGACGGTGAAGGTTACGACAGCACCCATGATCTGCAAAACAAAATCACACCATGATTACGAACTCCAGTTACAGTTATTATTCGAACGGGCAGTATGGAACGCCTCTAATTGCCGTGTGCTTTACCTTGGAGGGCTTTTTTTATTCGACGTTGACATGCTTATAGAAGCATTAACTGTGAAACTGGTTGTGACGAAACACAACTTCCGTTGGGATCATGGTCAATAACATAAAAAGAGCGGCGAATTGTTTTTCTTGGTGATTTTGGCTCGGTATGTATTTGGGCAATGATGAAAAGGAACGTCCTAAACGGCTTATAAACCAGCTTGAATGAACTGTTAATTAAGGACAGAGTTAATAGCATCTGTCGCACTTGCACAACGCAAGTTCGCAGATAACAAAGCAAGCCGGGCGAGTTCGTAAGTATGTTTGGACAAACGCAGCGCGGCACATACGAAGTACTAAGAAGCAGACGACCCGAGCGCTGACTCACAGTTGAGAATTTCATTGCGTAAACAAAATATACATTTAAGTCACATGGTGCGTGCCGGATACAACAGAAGTGGGGGGAACAATCCACTCAAATATCTATTTCTTTTTTATTCAGTGTGATAGACGTTTGGCGGACACACAAGCAGAATCTGTGTGCATGTGATATGCCTCGACTAGTTCTCGGCTTGGCTAATTTATATTATTGAACAATACAGCAGTTTCCTGCAACAGGGGTTCGCATTGGCATCTTCTGCAATATGTAGCCAAGTTAGACCTAGTACAATTTTTGACAGAAGCGGAGTGCTCTCTGAGGCGAACATTGATGCAACGACCCGTTTGCCCCTAATATACTTTGCCACAAGATGGCGGTATTGCACAGACAACCCCCCACGGAGCCTGAAACAAACTTCCGCTGTGCTTGATCTGACACCAGGTGAATGGCATATGCCTGGGTTTTGTCAGATGGCATAACGTACTTAACTGGTTCCTCGCAAAAATTGCTACTTGTTCTTGACATTTAGTAGTTGCCTTCTTTAAACCATGCGCCATTCGGTGCGCGACAGGAATAACTCGAAATTTCTTTGTTTCTCTTGGCGCCTATTCTTCTTGAGGGTTGCCTCTCTTACACCTTTCCAAAACCCTTTGACGAACGGAAATGATTGTGGCCTTAGGGAAACCCGTTGTTTTAACCGTCCGCCTCGATGGTGTACCGGTTACGATGCTCGGCTGTTGACACGAAAGTCGCGGGTTCTATCCTGCCCGCGGCATTCGCATTTCGATGGAAGCGAAATGCTAGAGGCATGTGTACTTTGCGATGTCAGTGCACAATAAAATCACCAGGAGGTCAAAATTTCCGAAGGCCTCCACCATGGCGTCCCTTACAGCCATATCGTGGTTTTGGGACGTTAAACCTCAACAGTTATTATTTTAAGAGGTCTAGCTGCTGAGAAAAACTGACCTGCGTAACATGATTGAACGACTTTTTGAGGGTGGAAGCGCATGTGCAATCAAACACAAAGTTCGTAGCTAACAATCTTCAAAGTTCGTAGCTAACAATTACGAACAACAATAAACAAAAACACAAAGGATGAAAACGCGCACATGCGTGCCCGTACATCATATGTTTAGTGTATTTGTGGTTTACATATTGCGACTTTTGATTTATATTTCTATATATGTTTATTGCACTGTGTCTGTGTGAACGCTTTATAATTCCTAATTTTGTTAATGTTCTGTATTTATGTCAGCTGTGGTGTTCTGTTGCCGCCACCGCCACTGCCTTATGTATATAGGGGGGTGAGAACTTAGTCAAGCGGATAATCGCTTTTATTCTCACCCCCTCCATCAACTATGTATTGGTGGAAATAAAACCATTATTATTATTAAATACGTTGCCGATATGCCCGTTTTGACTCATTTGGAATGTGGCAGACCCAGTCAATTTATTATAGCTACACGTTCAGGCATTTAGTATAGCTATGCGTTCTATTTCAATTTACTCTAGCTACATGTTCATGATGTCTTAAAATACAAACAACTTTCCGTATATCCCAAGCTATTGTGTGTATAATTCTTGGGTTATTCAATAGGAAGAGCAATTGCGGCTAGTTGCTTCAAGTTCATGGTGTAAAATGAGCAGCCCGACGAACGGAAAGAACAGCAAGGAAGGGTCGGAGGACGAGATAGAATATTGTCATACTTCTGCTACCTCCGTCCTGCTGTATCTCAGTTTACTTAGAAATGAAATATACTATCAAACGTTCGAACATCAACAGGTGCCAAATGGAGGATACCACAAGTTTATAGCCCTTGTTGTTACTGCGTTATTGTCTTTACCGGCCAAATTTAGGGCGGTTTTGGGGCGCTTTAAGCTACGAATTTCGCGTGACGTGTGCGTAAGAAAAAATACGTGTACATATTGCTACCTGGAAAACCAGCCCGAAAACCACTGACAGATACAGATAAAAGATGACGTTGGATGACTGTGCGTATCTGTCGTTTTCGCGCTGATTTTCCAGGTATGCATCGATGACAACTCGTCCACCTTACTACCTTATTACATATTGCTTTTCTGTGAGTCATTATGAAGCTGGTTTGTACCATCTACTATGAGAGAGCATGGCGGTATCATAAGTTCCTTATGCACTAGTATGAAAAACACCAGCGTCCCTGCAGCTTACGTCAGCGAATGTGGCCCAGGTCAACGTCGAAGAAGCCACAGCCAGTGACCCTGAGGTCATCGGGTCTAATGGTGTCGACAAACATCCGAACCTGCAAGGTGTAACCAGCATATCAGTGATCGTGTTCATTAATATCGCGTGTCCCTAAAAATGAGGTGCACAAAATGCAAACTGTAACGGAAAAAATTGGCCGCGTATCTGCGTGCTTCGCTGCAAATGTCGTCGAAAGACGATAGTCTTGCGCCGACTGCACTGCATGAGCGGCATGAGTACCACAATTTAATAGCTGGGCTAGCCGCTGGGCTCGTTTTTCGGGCGTTTTCCGGGCGCGCTTAGACGGACGCCGGCGTTTCTCCGCTGAAATTTGGTCGTCGCTCTTTTCTCTGCGTTCTCTGATCATGTCTTGTAGAGTGGGTCGTATTTCATCAAGCGGCCATATATGTTTTGCCTTGCCTGAGACAGCGCTCTTCTACGATGAATCAGCCGCATCTGGCTGGCATTGATAAAACAGAAGAGGACGCCATCTACAGCGCTACCGGGGAACATCGGCTTGTGTTGAACAATGCTGCTGCCAGGTGGCAGCACCACAGCCAGCCACAGCGTCGAAGTTAAATCACTGGGCGGAGACTTGTTTTGTACACAGCAGCGCCGCGTAATAAACACTAGGATCTTTATAATTACGTATCTATAGATTTTGTTTTAAAGGAACACTGTGAATAGTACTAAGGTATTGATGTTGTGCCTCAGGTATGCGTAATATTTGATTTTTAATTGCCCACACTCACCCGTATGAACACATGCTTCTTGGTCAAGATTGGAGGTCGTAAGGCAGGGGGTTAAAGTTTGGCCAGCTAACTGAATCGTGTGACGTGCCGACAAACAGAAAAACGGACAGACAGACGGACAGACAGACAGACCAAAATTTCTCCGTTTAGGTATCCCAAGAAAGACTATCGTCTTTAAAAGAGCCCATGATGGGCTCAACAATGTAGGTGACAGGGCTGCGATGCCAAAGGAGCACATGGTTTGTGCGACGCGGCAACAGCATCTAAGACACTAACATGTGGATGTCCGCGAAGTCAGTCTATTTCGGAATAAAATAAATCTAGTTCCTTTAAGGTTCGTTCACAACGAAAGCGCGTCGGCGAAAGCGGGCAGGCGGGAAGCGCCAAAAGCCTTCTCGCACAGCGGGGATAGCTGGCGGAAGACAAGGCGGGCAGCCCGATCGTTCATGGACTCGTTCTTTTTTCGCCCGCGCAGGCTTCCCGCTTTGCCGCAACTAATCAGAGCTCATGGAGAAAAGCCGGCTCAAAATGTCGCCAACAGAAGGCCACTGGAATTTTGCACTTCGCCTTTCACTGACACGGCCCATGGCATCAAACCTCTGGAATTCAGAAAGGAGCCTCCCTTTACGTAGTGTTTCACATCGCACGAACCAAGGTGAGGCAGTAAAGTATCGGCATGACTCCTTGTCTTTCGTTCCTTGCAAGGCTTGGCGAACACGCGAAAGGCGTTTCCGGGCTTTCTTTCTTCGATCGCTCCGCTGCTGTTTCCTAAAAGAAGCTTTAGAAGCGGCGAGTGAAGGCCTGCACACACTAGCGGAAAAGTGCACGCAGTGCGACAGCGGTGGAGAAACACTGCTGTAGCGGCGCGGTCGCACCAACTGAAGGCAGCAAAACCCAAAACGAACCACTGAATGGTTGAGGTCATACAACCACAAATAGCTGGCCGTAGACAAATCAGCGGAGTTCGTCGTCATGAACCAAGGTGATTACAATATCAGGGAAAGAAGAAGCCATGCGAAAAAACTAAAATTATCCACGACTTCACGAGAGGGAGCAAACAGCCAATAGGTAAGCTGAGGCGATTCAGAAATGTTTTCAGCGCTCAAAGAAATACAGAATTATTATTGCTGAACATCAGTATTGACAGGGATTTCTTTCAAAGCTTGAGATTGAAGAGCTCGATGACCTTAACAATTTATTTGTGTTAATGTCTTGAGTGGACTTCAGGGGTGACGAGTCCTTCGGTGGTAGGGAGCTGGTTGTGATTTTCGCGAACTATCGGCGCGGCCTTGGGGTAACGCAGTCAGAAACAGGCTAATTCAATTTTCTCTGGGCCCAAGCGTTTACGCTTGCATCCAATTCACGTCGTACGGAGACCGTTTTGTATCCATTATATCGACAGAACGGGGCCTCCGGCCCGTTCTGCGGCTGCTGTCATGTCTTGACCGTCAGACGAGGCCTCGACCAATCCCGTGCAGCTCCCAATCGTCCTCTCCTTCCGTCCCGCCTCCGTTCTGTAACAGAACGCTTACGAAATAGTCCCCCCCCCCCCCCCCCCCCAGAATGAAGCCAAAACGAGCAATAAACAATCCTCTCCCCGCAATCAGTGTCCGGCCTGGTCGTCCTGCTGCCGAGCGCGCAAATCGCGGGAGAGGCGAGGGAGCCACTCTGAGTGGTATTGGCGCACGGAAATGCCGCACGGAAATGTTCGCGGGACGAAAATGTTGCCGCGCGGCAGCTTTGGAGGCTCGCGTTTTGCCGGCGGTGGCGCGCCGCGCGCGTCTTTCCGTTTGTGTGTTTAGGCCTCACAGTCAGAACTACTTCGCCTTCGTCAGAGCTCATTTTGTAGGGGTGGATACGGGATGGGAGTGCAGAGATCCTTAGAAAGAAACAGCAAGCGAACCAGCACGAAAATATGAGAACACACAGAAGAAGGGCATAGGACGGGCACTGTCAATGAACTCAGGATTATTAAATAAAGAGGCACACACAAATAAACAACACCATGTCTGCACAGGGTCCTGTATCAAGTGTAAACTTTGTTGAGCATGTGTACCTCGTAATTAAACAAACATACGGAAAATTTGAGATACATAATTTATGCGTCCTTCTGACAGGAAGGCTTCGGTGAGTTCCTGAGCCCTTTTATTAGATGCGAAGCAGCTTAAGGCGGAATTCAATCCGGTGGTGGTGGTGTGCGTCCTGACCACCCTTACTGCGCATGCGCCTACTCTCTCTCCCACTCTTCTCCTTTACGCAGGTGTTCGGTCGCCTTCTCTCCTCCTCCCCCTGCGCTGCAGCCGCGCACTCTCCTCCTTTACGCGGGCGTTTACGCAGGCGTTCGGTCGCCTTCTCTCCTCTCCTACCCCGCGCTGCAGCCCGTAAACCCACTACCTCCTCTCCCTCCCCATTTCATATAAGCGCTTACGCTCGGTCGAGGAAGTCTCGCTTGAATCATGCGGTCGCGCCGTCGGTTCCCGGTCGCTACAGTTGTCTCGAAAGCCTCGCTACCCTCGCCGCAGACTCGCGTTGTCTCTCTGTAGCAGAAGCGGTAGCTCGACGCCGATGCTTGTCTTCGACGGCCGAGTGAACGTAAACGGAAAGTTGGTGCGCACCTCCTAATGCTGCTTCGCATCCCCTCATGGTTCCCTTTAGTGGGAGATGATGCAATTTTTTTTTGTGCTTCATGGCAATGATACTGTTGTTCAAACACTATATGGATGCGGAATATTTATTTTAAGCTCTCCAACTTGATCGATTGATGAAAAGAAAGTGAAAGATGAAACCTTTTATTGAGTACTCTAAAACGCGGTTTCATCGCAAAGCGCGGGAATTCTAGTCGATGCAGTCTGTCAGAAGTTGTATCGCCGAACATATCGATGAATTTCCTTTTTTTTAACAGCGGCTTCGTAACTGTAGAAGCCTTTATAGAGCGCTTGGGTATTCATTTAATGTGTACTTTTGAACCGCGTTTACATCAAGCTTTTGCTAAAAACTGCAAATTTTTTCCGTAACCGTGTCATGGTCCCTTTAAACGCCACAGCAATGCCTAGACGCTTATAAACGCCAGTGGTTGGTGAGTGAAAGTCGCGCAGCGGGAGCGGATCGACGGTTTCGCGGCGAGACTCCGAAATTTCAAAATTCCTGCTTTCATACCACATTAGGAAGCTTTTTGATCAGATTGATTGCCTAAAGGCTGATGGTACTCCCGACTTCATTTCTCATATTGCATTTGAATGATTACTTAATAAATTCAAAAGCAAAGTACCCTCTGCTAATAAAGGAAACAAGTGGAAATTTTAAAGGCTCGTTTTTTTTCTTTGTTAGACACAATATTAATTAGAACTAGCAGACAATAATGCCTAATATATAACGTATATAACGCCTAATAATGACTAATAAGTCATTTCCTTCGCAGAGTGAGTGCACAAGAGTCGCTGCAATTCTCTATGTACATTTGACATCACACGGGTTAAAGAAGGTTAATGGCTATTACAGTATCGGCGTTGGCTTCCCCGATGGCAACAAAAAAGTGTGGGTTATGTGCTGCGACTGACAGATGTGCAAGGAGCAAGTGATCTGTCGAACATGTCAATAAGGTACAGCATTGGTTCTTCTGCGCTGAGTATCTTTCCACTGAATACGTTTCCAGTTCAGCAGCGCCTACATCGGTCAAACTGGCCGGCGTATTAATATTACACTACGGAAGCATGCCGATTCATTCAAGAGAGAAGTGTATTAAGATATTGCTAGATACTGGCGCGACTGCGGCTGAGCTCCTTTGCTTTTACGAACCTCAATTATCATGTATTGTTGTGATTCAAGAACACGATAATAGACGGCTGAGGCAAATCACTTTGCTAAGAGTGAGCCGTCAGTTTCGCTCTCTGCTGAACACAGCGAGTTCATGGATCGCTCTTGGGTGTTCGTTAATACGCGTAATCACATTCCTGTCTTTATTGTATACATTGCCTCTCTTCAAATAAATCAATAGCTTGTTAGACCGGCCCTTCTATCATGTTTCACGTCTCTTGCTACGCTGCCCATGAATGAATGGGATAGATTCCCGGGCACGTCGGCCGCATAATGATGGGGGGCGGAATGCCAGAACACCCACGTACTTAGATTTAGGTGCCGAATAAAGAAAGTCTGATCGCCGAAATAATCTGCTCTGCATTATAATGTGCCTCACAATATTATCGCGATTTTCGAGCATAAAACACCACCTTATACTGTCGGGCGGCGTATGCATAGGGCAAGAAAATACGCCACGAACGTGACAGTAAGAAAGTGGAATCCATGGACGCACCTGCACTAAGAGGTCTTCCGAATAGTCCGCGTTGGACATCGCCTGTATAGTGGACTGGAGTTCAATAACCTAAAAAGAATGGCCAAAAGGTAATTTATTAGGAGCTTTAAACAGGGAACAATCATATAGTTAGAATATATGCCTTATCGGTGTAAATGTATGGCTGCAACCAACAAAAAAGCACACAAACTCATATCTTTCGTTTACCCAGTTGAAGTCACCTTGACGAGTTGAAATCTCAAGCGGAACTTTTCTATTTACTTTTGCCTTCGCACTTCTTCAGTGGCAGATCCCTATTGAATAGGTCATCATTCGCGATCACAGTTGCATGACGTATACACATGCATAGGCTATGTTGTTTTACCTGTCCACAACGTTAAAAGCAGTAGCAATTATTAAAATGTACTTTATCGCTGTCATGTTGATCTCATTTTTTAACTTGTATTGGTCTCAGGATAACTTTCTGCATACGACTTCTCTTACTTAGCATTCCACCATCTGCTAGAAAACGCATGGGAGTGTGTGCACTTTCTCACGCGACAGTGGCCGTAAAGAAGACCAGCAGTCACGCTGAGAAAGGCGAATAGCCTTATTGGGCGAGCCTGTGCCCAGAAAACAATGTAACTCAAGGTGCAAGCAATGCACTCTGTACGCTGATAGCGGCGATTCCAATCGTCGTTTATTGGTAATCTGCTCATTGGTGGAACAGGTCGTCTTTCATACAGGGTCTGTCCCAAAAGATCCCGGAATTTTTATTTTAAAAATAATTTATTCAGTGCAAGTTTACAATCTTTTCAGAACTTTTCAAAGTGCTCTCCCCCTGGTTTATTGTACCGTTGCCAATCACTGAAGGCGCCCTGGAAGCCGTCATCGAGAACCTCCTTCAGTGAGGTCGTCGAAGATGCTTTTAGTGTCTCCAGCGTCCCATGGCCGAGTTCTATTCAGGGTTCCTTTGACCATTGGGGACAAAATAATGTCTGGTGGTACCAGATCGAGGCTGTACAGTGGCTGGAAGCAGCGCTGCGACACTCATTTTGACCTGCAACTTGGAGACAATCAGTGCGGTGTGACTCCTCCTTCATCTCACTCGTCAGGACTTATGGCAGAATTTCCCACAGACTTTCCCCATTAGAAGATCAATCGTCAAAACAAGATGAACGATTTTTCTTGGTTATGCCACACCCCTCCGCGCCGCGATCATCCGGACACCTAATCGCCGGTCCTTATCCAATACTTCACGCACTTTCTGTACCGAGTCGTCCGCTTGTGATTTCGACGGACGTCTAGAGTGGTCGTCGTCGTTGACATGACTTCTGATTTTCCCGGAACCTCTTGTGCCACATCAAAGTATGACTTTGTTTCACCGCGTCCCCGCTGTAGGCTTTCTGAAGCGTTTCGAGCGTCTCCGTCCTGTTTTTATTAAAGTTTCACACAAAACGTGATTGCATGACACTGCTCCAAAGACTCGTCCATTTATTTTTTCTCGACGAGGGTGCAGTAGATAGCTCTGCGCAATGGCTTGACCCGCCTCAACAACTACTTGCAGGCAACCGAAAGCGGACTCGTTTTGAAGCTTATATTTCCCACAAATTTCTGTACCCGAAGCGCCGCCCCGCGAGGCGGCGCTGCCGACTACCAAAAGAAATTCCGCGAACTTTTGGGACAGACTGTACATCATTGGTGAAGCCCTTCCAGCGTTATCACTTGTGCTTACGTAAGCTCCCGAATAAACTTTACCTTTCGCGTCCGGCACGTACGTTTAACAGAGCAATCAGAAACAACTTGCGATGCTTCTTAAATATCGCGGCGCTGCCTGCCCTGAGCGCTACTAACAGTTTTTGTGGGTGAAATCCGAATACATCAAAATGAAGTAATGAGGGCGCATGCCAATGTCTTTAAAAGCTGCGTTGCAAACGATGTCGCTTTTGCTTTTAGCCCATATTAACGTATACAGGGTGTTTCAAGAAATGTGTCCACTATTTTTTAAAAAATCAGGAAAATGCGGTGTTTGCTCGCTGTCTTCACAGCGGCTTTTCTGTAGCGACAAGCAAAGGATAAGGTGGATGTGCTTTTTTCCGCCCCACAAAAACCTATGAGCATTTGCAAGACCGCAGACCCGTTAGCCAAGACACGCGCAGAATGTGTCAAGAAGCATCAGTCTCCATTTGTTCCATGTGTAAGTAATGTAGTATATCGCTTCCCGTTTTCTTGCGGCAAGGTTTACATTGGGCAGTCGGGGAGATGCCTGAACGATAGGCTAAGGGAACATAAGCAGAAGGTGGGCAGATATCGAGATGGGCACGTGTCGGTGCATTGTAATGATTGTGGGTGTGAAGCGTTGTTCGAAGATTGCACCGTGTTATATAGGAATGCCGATAAGACTACGAGAGAGATTGTTGAAGCCGCCCTGATCGCGAGGACAGGTGATAGTTGTGTCAGCTGCCCGTCGGTGGCGCTTACTGAAAATGAATTGGCCTTTCTTGATGCGGCACGTTTTCATGTGTGATGAGAGGACCTTTTGCATACGGATCTATTTATACCGTTACTTTCCAAAATAAACAATCAGTTGAAAGTTAGCGCTTGTCCTGTTGTCTCTTGCTCGTCCGTGTGTAATAGCGCTATGCCCCGTTTTGAATCGTATAACCAACTAGCCCAAAAAGCCACGTTGACATCTTAAGATGCCTGCCGCTACAGAAAAAGCGTATATGAAGATAGCGAGCAAATGCCGCATTTTGCTGATTTTTAAAAAAAATGTGGACACATTTCTTGAAACACCCTGTATAAAACAGCTTTGCGTTTGACTATCGCTGCAAACTCCCTTTCTTCTTGGGATGTGTAGGTATGCGCCTCCTTCGTGATGATGGTAGCCTGTTTATAAATGGCTTGTCCTTAGCAAGCTGGTCCTTACTGTTTTATATTCAAGGCGTTACAGTTCTAAATATTGGCTGTCTTGAACGTGTAACGCGTTCAAACACCACAAAAGCATTCAAGTTCCTCCGGCGTACTGACGTGAGTGGAATACCTTAGCTTCTCGCACTATTTGGCGCGAGCTGGCTGAAGAGTTGAAGAGGACCTCGCTAAATAGCTTGGTACAAGGACGGTCTAGGCCATCTCTTGCATTTGGCACACATTTCGCTTCACATATGCCCCTCACTTGCACACGCAATGTATTTTGGATCCTCAAGCGATACTCCCAGCTGACTGCATTGCTCTTGCTTGACAATTTGAACAATTTGTTTGCCTCTGGATATATCATGGTAGAAATGAACTGGCAACAACGGTATTCGCCGTTCCAGGTTATCCAGGAGATTTCAGACCACTTACAGTGAAGCCAGCACAATAGCGCATTTTCGCTGTGCAGCCTGATATTTCGCATGAGAAAGAAAAAGCGTTTAAGTAGAACAGATTGTACTTCAAAAGGATAAATCAGAAGTTCAGTGATGTCATTCTTCTGAGGGTGGTAGGAAGTTCTCCTTCTGTTAGCTGTCTGGTTGTGTCAAAGTCGCTCGCGTAAAGGGACCCTGCAACACTTTTCCAAGTAGCCATGGAATGGAGTCACTAAAGGAGCCTATTGCAACACGAATTCACCGCCGTAAAAATTTTTATAATTTCTGTTCAGTACGAGCGGAGTTACAAAGGTTTGTCGCACGCTGCAATTGCATTCTTTCTTCTCTCGTCCCTACGAAAGCGCTGGAAGCTAAAGCAGGGAGGGATGACACGGGGAAAGAAAATACGTCACGCGCGCCTCGTGACCTCGAGCACTTTTCCTTTTTTTTTTCTTCGAATGCGTACCTATTCAGTGCGATCGCGCGCGCACGCGTGGACAAGTCGCGGCCTCCCGCGGCGGCCCCAGTAACGACCGAGCGCGCCATGCTCAAATCATCCAATGGCTGATACTTGGCCTGTGACCCAGTGATTTTTGAGTATGTAGCGTCATTTGTCGAGAGAAGAGAAAGAGATTTTACGCTGACTTTGAGAATTCATTGTAAATTCCAGGCCGCGTGCTGCGCTATAATATTTCGCACGCGTGTTCTCAGGAGCCTCGACTACCGATCGGCAGCGTTGTCTGACCATGCTCAAAAAGTGTTGCAAGGGCCCCTTTAAGTCTGTCGTAAAATCCATACCCTTGTCGGTGATAAAGACTTCTAGGACGCCCTGACACAGCAGGATGTTCTCGACGAAGAACTTCGCCACCTGTGCGGCGCTAGGACCCTAGTTTTAGCGTAGTGGGCGAGGTAGTCCATGGTTTCGGCGATCCTCTTGTTGCCGCACGTTGACGTAGAAATTGGCCTTACCAAGTCCATCGCGATCTGCTGCAGGGGTCGACGAGGTGGATCGACTGACTGAAGGAATCCCGCTCGCCTTGTCGGCAAGGTCTTGCGTCGCTGACAGTCCCGGCATGTCCTCACGTACCGAGCGACGTCGGCGGTAAGGCAGGGTCAGCAGTACTTTTCTTGCATCCTAGCCAGCGTGCCGGAAAAACCGAGGTGGCTGGCCGTTGGGTCGTCGTGCAGAGCCTGCAGACGTTCTGGTCGCAGCGCCGAAGGTACCATGACAAGGTAGTTGTCTCGGCCAGGCGAGAAATATTTGTTTACGGGCACGTCGTTTTGCAAAAAAAAATGTCGCCTGAACACCTCAGATACAATGGTGGTCTTGCCTTCCAAGTACTTTGTCAGGGTCCCTATCGCTTTGCTGTTGTTCGGGGAAGTTGCCGACACTTATGGGCCGCAGAAAGCTGTTTTCGTCGAGGTCATCATGCGGCGGCGGTTTAACAGGCGCGCGGGACAAGCAGTCGGCGTCAGAGTTCTTTCTTCCGGGCTTCACCGTACCAGGCGTCATGAAGGGTCCCTCAAGCTTGCTAGCCAACACAAGGCGTGGTGGTCGCTCGCTACTAAGAAAGGCATGCGTTATAGGTAGGGGCGAAACTTCGAAGTCGATGAGGGCGCCGTGATAGCTTAAGATGTCCATGACAAGTGTGACATCTCTAGGGCAATTTCGCAGAATTACGAAGCTTGGGGGGGGATAAGTCTGATTATTATGGTGACTCTCATTGTGCAGACTCCAGCCGGGGTTATCAGATAGCCTCCACCGATCCGGATTCCGTGGCCTTGCCAGGCAGTCTTAACTTTACCCCACGTTTGCAGCGAACGGCTCACTGATGACGGAATGGCCGGCTCCAAGTGCCGACGAGAGCGGTGACGTTGTGGCCGTCGATAAGAACGTCAAGGTCGCTATTTCGTAGTCGCGCGATACGGTTAAGTCGCGGCGTCGGATCACGGCTATGTCTGCTCGCTCCGCTGCTTCTACGTGGCATCGTCAGCTTATCTGCCGGCCGTGAAACTTTGCCGTGAGGGTTCCGTTTGGCCTGCGGCGTGTTCTTAATGCTGTAATGCCCACAAGCAGTTATGCCTTGAGAAAAAAATGTGAGAAAACACTCACCATTTTTAATCATCGGGTAGAGTTTATTTTACAAAAAAAAATAAAAGTTAAATTTTACGATTTCATCGCGGGGGGCGCTGCAAGCAGCCGTACCGTTCGGACACACGTTCGTATCGCTCCCGAGATATTGTTGTTTTTACCCTGAATTTTTGGGAGTACACCCCCCTAAAAGAAGCCGACACCACCGCGGTACTTGTCGTCACCAACGAACAGCCTCTGCGCACTTTTACTTGCCAAGCACGCAAGGAAAATCGTTCTGACAGCCCGTATGCGCCTGCCGCTGATGCCTGCATGGCAGATGAAGAATCTGCACGAAGCAATGCCGCCGCTGATAGCAGCATGAGAGCCAAGGCATCACGAGAGGTCCCGGTGATGCTGGAACTCTAACCCCTTCTCCGTCTCCATTGCTGAAAATATGGCTCGGAATAACTTCTCTGAGGTAGGACACAACATTCCTCATTCATCTAAATCTGCTGAAAGGCCCAAGGTTGGGTTGACTGTCAGCCGGACTGCTCAGACTAAGGTTTGACAGGCAAGTAAACATGCCGAACTGCAATAGTGCGACCAGACAGCCCCTGCAAGTCGCTGTGATAGTGGAATAGCACATAACGATAAACTCCCCTTGGACGATGAGGATGGCTGGCAGACTATACGCCGAAAGAACAATAGTCGTACAGCTGATCCAATAGACGTTAAACATACTGTGATAATCAAGTTGGTGTCACCTGGACAGCTATGTACGATACCCACGCCTCTTTTTTACGCTGAAATAGCTAGTGAACTACGTAAAATACACTTTGATACTGGATTTCAGGGACGACAACTAGAACGCTGCAATCAGTTTTCTGTAGACATTAAACATCCACAAATGAGCGATAATTTGGTTGCGATGCGATCACTTTGCGTTTGCGGCAACGAAACGTCAATTCAAGCTGGCGAGACCACTCATCATGGCCAGATCCACGACGTGGTTTATCGCACCAATGGGCTTGCCTGTGAAGACGTTATGGATAACCTCACTTGCTACTCGTGCAAGATAGCTAGCGCTCGGCCACTGGGCAGCAATGGCGTGGCACTTCCTACATTTTAGGGCTCTAACCTGCCGCGCAAAATTCATCTTTATAGTGTATTTTTGCCAGTTGTTTCTTAGCAGCCAAAGTCGGCAATCTGTGGACGGTGCCGTCAAATTGGACACATAAAAGAGTCGTACCCCACTTCCGACGAGCGTAGATGCTACGGCTGCTGTAGTATCGCACACGGTGAATCAGGTAGCTGCCCAGAAAGGGCGAACCCGCTTTGCCACAACTGTGGAGGCAAGCATTTATCGACAGAAAAATTGTCCTGTTCTGAAGAAGGCTACTAGGGACCGTAGAAATGCAACACACCGACGCATTCTAGCCTCGCGGCATCATGAGAGGGAGAATTCGTGGCAAACTACAGCTGTTTAATCGGATCCCTGTGCAAGCTCCACGCGAAGACGATGTAGGAGCCAATTTGTCTCCTTGCTTTTCAAGCGCTCCCACCATCGAAGAGTTTTTCTCCTCTAGTGCCGTTAGTAAAGGCCCGGGTACAGAGGGCTAGATCAAAAAGCAGTACCCTCAACGAACGTACTGTACATGAAGCACGGGGAGGCAGCGGTGACTACAGCGCCTCTAGTGTACCATGGCAAGCACTCCCTGCTATTCAACAATTGGTGCTGCCTAAACAGGCAAATGTGCACTGAACATATGCTGAAGTCCTTCGCAACGCGGGACAGCGCGCGAAAGCGACTTTCATGGCAGATTTGTAACATACTGTGCGCTTTAACAAGGATCAGTCGAAGCGCATTGTTGAGCAGGTCACGACTGAAGTGATCAAGCACATCGTTCCTCTTCTGAGGATTGCAAACTCCTCCGAATTCAACGAGTCTAGACGAGCCGCTGTACCATCCGCATACTTATCGTCGAAGACTTTACAGAAACCGTCATAGCGAATCAGTATACGCAACAATGCGACATTTTTTGGCGGGATTCTTCTGTTTGATTTCTTCACGGGGG
Organism: Rhipicephalus appendiculatus; assembly: GCA_030522465.1. NCBI lineage: Eukaryota > Metazoa > Arthropoda > Arachnida > Ixodida > Ixodidae > Rhipicephalus > Rhipicephalus appendiculatus. The sequence goes on from JALIZH010006826.1 coordinate 235,023, forward strand.
ATCAGGGGAATTCGGCGTTAACGTGCGGAGTTCATTAGGAGGTTATCAGTGACGTGAAGGCTACCTATGGCCATTTTACTGCAAGAGACTGGCATATACACACGAATCGCGACACAGCCTACTGTGCCCCTTCTATCGAACACAAGCGCCCCGGTCCAAGATCGCAGGGCGCTGCTCCTGCGGCAAAACGGTCAAGCATGCGTCCTGGTTTCTTCACGAGTTCCTCATGCTGAGCTCGACACTTCTGCATGGTGCTCGCATACGCAAAAGTTAGCAAGACTACGCCTTTCATTAGATCCCGAAGTTCAAGCTCTGGTTTTCTTGGTTTATGCGAGGACTGCCGGCACTGCCAAACGTAGAGTGGATATGTCGTGGGTTGAACATTTGAAAAGAACTTACCCCCAAGATCCCATAATTGTATGCGGCGATTCAATGCGAGACACACGCCTTCGTGGTATGACACGACCTACGCACCTGGTCAGCACTTGTGCGATCAGATAAACAGTGCCAGGCTCTTTATTTGCAATGAAATATCTTCACCGACTCGTTTTGGCCAACACAAAGGCCAACAGGACACCTCCCCAGACCTAACTCTTTTGAACGATCTCAACGAAGTAACTTGCACCCCGTGCGGAGGACCTGAGGTGTAGTGATCACTATCAATTAGTGCAGTCCTGGGCCGCTCGAGGTTGTAAAGCACGACCACTACAGGTATGTTATCGGTAAGAGGAGCACGTCAAGTGGGACAACTGTCGCGTGACACCTAGCAAGTACGACATTCCCCGGGGATTGGGCGAGCTTGTCATGCGGCCAAACAGCTTGCTACAACTAAGCTCTATGGCATGTTTGATTCACCGAAACGAGACTGCTCACTAACTGACATTGTGGCATTGTACGCATCGGGCCCTTAAGGCTTACCGCCGTTCCGGTCGGGCAGCTCGTCCCTAACGCATGCGTACTCACATAACCATAGGTAGAGCAAAACTGCTAGCCGGTCTAGTTGGAACGAATTCATCTTTAGCAGTTCTGTGCGCAACAAACAAGAACGAAATAAAAGAGCACACATGGACAAGTGCAATTTATCAGCTGGTTAATATTGAAGATATATCCGCTTATGAATTCAACGTGATCTGAGCGATCTCGTCAACCTATACCAAAAGAGGTATAGGTGGAAGCCTTCGACCACATATCTTGTAGCAATTTTGTGTGGCCATCCTTCGCACGCTTAGGCCGACGCCCTACCTCCGTTATCACTGCAAGCGATGACGGCAGACGATCACATTGACGCGTGATGCAAACGGCTCCTAAGATTGCCTCTTTTACACCTGTGAAGTAGCAGACTGTGAAAGCGGCATCAGAGTAGTCGTGCTTCAGTCCGTCTTTCCAATGGCGCCATACATACCACTGCAGGAACGAAGACGTATTGCGGAGCTGTCACTTCAGGAATGGTCGCAGCGCGCGATCTGCCGCTTGATGAACAGCTCGAGGGCCGCAGTGAGTAGAATTGTCAGGGCCTACCGCGACCGTGGAGGTACTCTTGCTGACGAAGAGTGCAGTGGACGACTAAGAGTAACGAATAATCTGATTCGCTCATCGTTGCCTGTGTAGTGGTCGACCCATTCATTGATGCCAACGAAATCCGCCGTCAGTTTCAGCTGGGCGTCCCCCCCCAGCACAATCCGGCGGCGACTGCGAGGAGCAGGGCTGCGGGGCTGTGTAGTGCTCAGAAACCTCTGCTGACAGAGTGTCAGAAGCAGCAAATACCCTTGCTGCACAGGCAGCCTAAACCGTGGTTAACGTAACCGCGGTTCGCTTATGTTACACTGTACGCGAAACCCCGGTTATGCCGCTAACAGCGGTTGTAGAAAACCGAGCTTGGCAACCTCGGTTTGGCGGTTAACCGAGGAAATGGCGGCGTCCATGGAGGTGGCGTGAGCCGCCTTAACCGAGTGCGCTTTTGCGCTGTGTAACATCAGCGAACCGTGGTTGGCGCTGACCACGGTTAACTTGCCAGTGTAACAAGGGTAGAAGGCTCGAGTTCGTGCGTTCTGTGGAAGATTGGACGGTGGAAGAATAGCGCGAAGTAATTTTCACGGATTAATCCACCTTTTCATCGCGATGGGACCAGCAGCGTCATGTTTGGCACCCTATGAATTGCAGGTGAGAATTGCCAGCAGTTTTGAATTCTTCGCAGTCAACATATTGACCCTTACTTCAATAATGTCGTTTGTCAGCTCATCATACTTTGTATCGAACCCTCCCGTGAACAACACTTCTATTACAAATGTCATTGCTTGTCTCCTTCCGAAGCCACAGTTATATTTATTTTCTCCCATTGTAAAATGATTTCTACGAAATGTCACGCAGGCCTTTAAGCTTCACTAGGTTACCTTTCACCATTATTCCGTTACACCGAAACTATATGCAAAGCGCTCGGCTGCTTACCCAAAAGTCATGGGTTCAATCCCGGTCGTGGCGGTCGCATTTTGATGGAGGCGAAATGCTAGAGGCCCGCGTACTGTGCGATGTCAGAGCACGTTAAAGAACTCCAGATGGTCAAAATTTCCGGAGCCCTCCACTACAGCATGTCTTATAATCATATCGTTGTGTTGGCACGCAATAACTCAGGTAGATTATTATGAGTAATTTATGTGCACCCTACTCCGACCAAGCACTGACATTTTCTAATTTAAACTTTGCAGATACTTTCCAGAATACTGCCACAACGTCTTGTCCAGCGGCCGCTGCGCCGTCAGCGCATGGGGAGCCATCAGCAAGGATTGACTCTGTCCACTTGGCCAAAATGATGGGTCCTTCACTGCATCAGCTTACTGCAGATTGCTGCAGAAAGTTCTGGTGCCTTAAGCCCTGGAGGGACCATTCGAGAATGGCTGCTACCTGCTGCAGCAGGACAGAAGTCCTATCCACACAGCCCGCACTGTGGCCGCTGTACTCGAGAACCTTGCTGTCCTCACTCTATCTTGGCACCCCGTCGGCGCCGACTTCAACCCAATTGAAAATATGTGGGGCATCATGAAGAGCCACTTTTCTGCGCGGCAGTTCTCCAACGCACTTTGGCGAGCAGTAGGCTAAGCGAGCACTGGGAGCGCCTTCGCCTTTCACCTAAGGTGGTGGTGACGCCAAGCCGTCATCGCCGCTTACGGAAACGGTACATCTTACTGAGACAACGTGTGGGAAGACGCCATGCGTGTGCTATTTCACAGAATTGATTTCATCGTCGTTCGGACATGGGCGACCAGACACGCGGACACTTTTGCCGGAACATTCTGCTCTCACACTGGGAGCTGACGCATGGAACTGCTCAGGCGCAACTTCGTCGTTGTCGTCCAGATGCTGACGGCTCGCCATAAATGCAAGCTGTTGTGGACGAATTAATACCGAAGGATGTTCGGATATTCAGTTGCCGCTTCAGTACGACCAGCAATATTTCATCATTTTGCCAAGGGAGAAAATAAAAAAAGTTGGCTCAATGGGGCCTCTTTTTTTTCCGAAACCGACCAGCAGACAGACAGACAATGAAATTTATTTAGGTCCTGAGGGGCGGCGCCTAAACGGATCTAAAGATATAAAAAGTCAAACTAACCTGACATCCTCAACGATCTCAAGAAACCCCTATTCGCGACAATTATGTGTGGTTTTACCCGCCAGCTTCCTTTGTTTTTGTGGCGACTGTTTTCGCTGTGGCCGGTTATGAATCACAAAGGAAATCCCTACTGTCGAGCTTGTATAAATGCGACAGCCAAATATTTAACAGGTGATGTCGAGATTTGTTTTAGAAAAACGGCATTTTTTATTGTTTCAAAGGCTTCTTCTAAACTTGGAATTATGTTTTGTTGTTTTAGCACTAGACAGCGGCTGCATCCAAGAAGAAATATGGTAAGCAGCAGCTGACAAATGTAATATCCCATACTTTTTGTATGGTGTCGGAAATAACGTATATTCCCCTTTCAAAAGAGCATATTGTTGGTCCATTGCGGTGAAACCGCCTGTAACGGAAACTCCTGAAAAGTGGCTGAGCGCGACAGAAAGCAGGGCGCCGCTTGATCAATGAAAAGAGTGGGGCAGCGAGCTCTAGAGGCGCAAAGCTGAGTCACAGTGGAGCTGGTGCTTGCATAGCAAGTCTGAGCTTAGCTTAACCTCAGGTAGGCTTAACTATACTCGGCGACAGCTTTCCTTGACAGCACTGTGGAAGCTACAGAACCAAAACGCATGCCTGCTGCCGCGCCAAAAAAAATAGTACTGAAGTTTATTGATAATTTTCTCATTTGCCTTGCTGAAATAAATACTGCTCTATTTATTATGAGACTTAACAGTTGCGGGAAGTTGCAGGCAAAATACAGTTATCGTTCACCTTGCAAGAATGCTTTTCTTTTCTTTCCATTTCTTAGACAGCACCACCTTTTCAGCCCACCCGTTTTGCAAGGAAACATGGCGTCCGTGACGTCACTGTGCGGCCGAATAAGCGCTGTTTAGTTCTCCAAGAAAAATATACTCGTAATAGGACACTAAAATGTACACTGAACAATCGAAATGTTTCTCCCATTCATAATTTCCAAGTATGTGTTTTTCTAAACGCGTTAACGATGCGAGCGAGCAAAACCGAAATCAGCCGCAAGCTGCCGAACTACTTGCGGAGCAACACGAATGTGTGGAAGCCCCGCCTCCGTAGCCTTCGCTCCAATGTCAAGATAAGCTGTCGCCGAGTATAGGCGTAATTTGCATATTTCTGCGACATCACACTCCAGTACCTCGGTTGGGCTTAGTTCATTGTCACACACATTAGTCATAATAATAATTGGTCTAATGCTTATTACATCTTATTTACCTTAATGAGACTCCACTCGGTCAGGTGTAATTAGTATCTTCCTGAGCTTGGATTGTGTGAGCTCATGGGGAATGCGACTTCAGTGACTTTAATTAAGGGTTTAGGTAGATTTGATGTAATTAGACCTAATTATGCTCGATTAGGCGATGCCATGATCAACCATGCTTAGTCAGATTTATCTATGCTTGCCCTGGTGCCGCCTAATTAGCTATGTTATGCATAATTAGCGTAATTATTTCACGTGAAACTCAAGTATCTAGGGCCTGTCTAGTTGGATCTCAGGCCAATTAATCAGTGATAATTATTCAGCCCAATTAACGCTAATTAGGTCTAAACTAGCTTTAATTAGTATGAAGTCGGTGAGGAGTAATTAGTGTGTTCCTGGGCTTACATCTCTGGGCTCATGGAAAATTCAATTTGGATTAATTCGCCACAATTAGATTGCCTTATTTAGGTTAAGTGTACTCGGCTATATCCAGGGATACGATGCTCAACTACGACTAACTACATTTGGCTAAACTTACCTCGACTCATCTGGGCTTATCTAAGCCTAACATGGCTTAACATGAAAACAGCAAGCTGGACTAGGCTTAATTAGAATCAGCCTAATTAAACCTATTTATGCTTGACTTTATTAGGTGATATCATGCTCAACTAGGTTTGATTAGTTTCGGCTACACTTACTTTGGCTTAACTAGGCTCATCTAAGTTTAACTTGGCTTAACGCGACAAAGGGAAGCTGGGCTAAGAAAACTTAATTTTGTATGCTTTGCTTCATTAGGTTACACGATGCTAGCTATGCTTAGCTAGGCTAATTAACCGGTGTAAAAAATGACACGAGCCCGGTGCTTGAACCGGCACCGCCGGACCCGCTACGTTAAAGAACGGCACAGATTCTATGGAGCAACGAAAGAGACCCCCAGTTTTTCAGGCTACGAGCGCCGTAACCGCGTCAGACACAGCGACATGAAAGGCCACCTGATACGACGGGACACTCATGCGCACCGCACCAAGCGCCGCGTCGGTAGATGGCGCGCCGATACATTCTGCCACACGATCCCGTGGTCTGTATACTTTTTCTCACACCGGTACCTGTTTTTATCGTTACCGTCAGGAAATACAAGGTCATTTTTGTGGCTATAAATCGGGCAACACGTAAGCTGCGTGCTACCTGTTTCTGCGGTTTACGTATTACTTACGGCCAGCTTCATGTTGTGCACCATCGCAGCTGGTAGTAGAATGCTGAGCCAGTGCAGTATTCCAAAGATGAAGAAGAAGAGCCTAACACGGAACTCCAGCTCTGGAATGATCGTGTAGTAGCCGGCTGCACACAGCAGGGCCACGCTGTAGGCGTACGCGTACAGCAGACTCGGTCCCAACATCGCACTCACGAGGGCAATAGAGTTCTTCACCAAAGATATTTGGACGCGCATGTGGTCTACCAGAACCGCCTTCCTGTGAAGGGAACATTGCAGGAACATTCATCAGTTTATTATCGACATTTACAGATACACGCTGTGGTTGCTATGCGACAGTGGCGTTCTTATAATCCTGTCATCGCGGTTGCTGAGAACGACTATGTTAATAGCACTATTATGAAGGCGAATTGTAAAATAAATCGTGCAGAAATCACGGAGCATTTCCCTTTCACACGACATTCTCAGCAGTATTTTATGGAGGATTCGCCAGGGAATTCATTTTCAACATTATCCGACGTGATGTAAGCCGTTCAAGATCTTGAGGTGTCGCCACATACACAGCGACTCATGTCCAGTTCATCTATTATCGCTTGAGACATACTAGTACATCTCCACTTTGCCTTAAATGTGAGGTTTACTTAATGATGTCTGTGCATTGAACGCTGCTGGGCTGGAGTAGGTGTACTAAATCACGTGGGCGCTGCAAATTACAGTGCACTAATGACTTATCTGTGTTGAATGTCGGTGCAATGAATGACGGCGATTTACTGGAAGAAATAGAAGTGCAACAAAACACCCTTGGTATACCTGCTTTTAGGGATGCTCCGAGAGCGGAGGCAGCGGTCAAGGCTTCTGCAGATGCAACCCAGGTAAAGCGCCACAGTTCTTGATGCATACATCAGCAACAGTCTAGTGCTGATGCACAGGATGGAAATGAACGACACACCAATAATACCGAAACTGATCGCCAGTTTCATCATATATGGCGTCAACTTGCGGCCTTCTTCTACCAGGACTGCAGCGCCAAAGTCAGAATAGATGTTTAGGCCAATGTTCAAGACGGTCATGCTAACCTGCAATGACAGAGCGTGGAAAGTTGAGCGCCAGTAATCAGGTGCAACGACGGAGCTATTGGTGCGGACAGCGCCACTGAAATTAAGTTGTTTTCTGGAAAAAGCTTACTTAATATACTCGTCACTGTGCACAGAAAGAATGTAAAAAATACAACCTGTCCCCGACAGCTCTAAATAAAGTATCTTTTTGTGTGCTGCGGCCACGTACTCGGTCCGAAGAGTCACATAAATCAGTATACATGTAAGACAAGAAGTAAACATTAACACACGCTATTTTGAAAGCAGGAAACAAATGGTACAAATAATGAGAATCTCCATCAGTGAGTTTATATTTTTGATCCAACAATGAACTGCAATCGGCTTACTGAAATGTTTCTGTTGCCCATGGAGCCAAAATGTCCCCATTGAAGTGTTACCATAGTGAAATGGTGTATCTTTGCAAGCAGTTGTCACAGTGAGCGTCGTATTAAGGCGAAATATTTATATGCCACATCAAAAATGATCATTGACCGTCAGCGTCGGCGTCCGGTGTCGGCGGCATCAACACGAGTGATGCAAAAAACCATCACCACACGATGGCACCATCATATGACGTCATCTTTATGTCACATATCGTCAGCGTCGGCGGCACACCCCGTCTATTTGCATGAATACGTGCCAACTAGCTCAGCGCTCTGTTATTCTGACATTACGCTGTATAGCTGTCTAATAAACTGATGTTTCAATGAGTGCTTTGTCCTTTGGTGAAACAATAATGCCCCGGTCACACTGGCAAATTTAGTGTCATTTTGAGCGAGTGCACTTATGATCGCAGAGTGTCACCTTGGCGGCGCGCTTCTAGACGAGAAAGAGAAGAGGAGGTAAAACTTTATTTGATCAAGGGATTGATATGAGTTGCAACACTCTGACTGTGGTTAAAGTGACCACAAGCCTTAACAATGACACCGACAAACGTTAAACTGGTTCAGAAAGTACCGCTAATTGAGGGAGTTTAGTACACCAATTTTTTTTTGTAGGTGCCACTTTGCAGTGTTGAGTGTTGGCGCCACTTTGAGCGCAGACAGCGTGTTGCAACTCATATTGATGCCGACTGTACGTACCAGGCAGTAGCGTAGCCAGAGGGTGGCATTCCGGCCCCGTGCCCCCCCCCCCCCCCATCCCGAAAAAAATTTCTGCCTACGCCCCTGGTCCCAGGGTCCCCGCATGACCCGACTGCGCTATGCGTTCATGAGTTCATGTAGTTCCATGACGTGGCCGGCCCGGTCAGCGGCGATCTTCTGCTTGGCCAGGTCCGTCGAGCGCAGCAGGGTCTCCCATTCGTCCCCATGTGGAGTACGCTTGGAGTGGCGTGGCGTGGCGATTGGTGGGTGTGGCAGAGGCCATTGGCGCAACATATATGGGTAATTTTTGGCAATACTTGCTGAATAATAAGGTATTATAGGCGTGAACATAATTTGGAATAAACTTTGGGCGCCAGTGAAGCAAATATTGCAACCGCCTAACATCATCGGTCATCGCCAGCAGAGACAAGGCAGTGTCATATCCAAGACGATTCAGAAAGAAAAATGTCGGACTCCGATGCGGAAGGCACGCGTAGCGATGACGGGTGTTTCGAGCGTGTTTTGGTAGCACTCATTTGCTTAGAAGCGAGGCGTTGTCATGCTTACATCATGCTGGAAAGTGAATTTGACCGAGAAGCGGAAATTTCAAGAGACACCAAGGAACAGCAACTCGGAAACTCATTCACCATATCCTTCGTCTTGGCTGACAATGTACCCTCCCTATGTCGCCCAGTGTGGAATTTCCAACGGAATGAACGCTGGTTCGAGTACACGTTGCCTCATCTGACTGAATTCCACTTCAAGCAGGCATTGCGCGTTACTCCAAATACGTTCAGGTACGTTGTGCAGTCGCTGGCCTGTGATCTCAACCGCTTGAGCACACAATTGCGCACACCGATCTATGTGGAGAAAAGAGTTGTCATTGAACTGTACCGCCTGAGCACTTCTGCTGAGGACAGGACGATCGTGTACTTAGTGTTCTGGCTTTGATGTGACGACCTTGAACCCTCTCGCTGGCATTGCCTTGACGTGTGATCGTGCACAGATTATTAATGAGTGCACCAAAGAGGCCGGAAACGCCCGTTCTACACTCGACCTTGGCTTTTTAAAATCCAATGCATACAAATGCACAGTCTCCATTGAAGATGGCATCTCCGACTATGAAGCAGTGTTTTTATCTTTTGGTACTGGTGAAAAAAAAAGTACACATACAAGAGACAAGACATCTCATTAACCCTTTGTTTCCCATAGCCAATCGATATTTTTTCCGTATATGTAATAAAAAATCACGCCATATCCACGAAGTGAATGATTATGAGTGGGCGAAGCTCGATCGTTTTCATCCATGGCAGAAAGAGAATCTGTGGTCTGGAGCGCGCTTATACTTCATGGTCATCAGCGTCATCGTCATCGTTATCACGTGTAGTGGGTACAATTCACTATACTGGAACGCGCTTATACTTCATCGCTATCACGTGCAGTGGGTACATTCCACTATAATGCGTCATCGTCATCTTTATTCCGTGTAGTGGGTACATTCCACTATACTGGTACGCGCTTATACTTCATCGTTATCACGTGTAGTGGGTACATTCCACTATACTGCGTCATCGTCATCTTTATCACGTGGAGTGGGTACATTCCACTACACGTGGCTACCTACCGACCTACTACTACTACGACTACAGAGGAGGGACAGACCCACACCCTAAAGAGCTTCGAATACATACGAAAGTGGGAATAAACCGACAACCTGGAAAATTTAGCTTTAACTCTGGAAGAAAACAAGTGTCCACATGTGTGGACGCTGGGAACACCAGTTACGTTAGGTCCATCATCCTTGTTCATTCTACATAATAATTTCGCTTGCCGGCAACACTTTTTCAATGCATTAATTATTATCATCATCACTACTTACCATCAGGGTTGCCAGGTCGAAAAGACAAAACATATCCAGAAAATTGGGGAAACTAGCCAGAAAGTAGGCCACTTGAGCCAAGGGCAGTAAAAAGAGCCAAAAGTAGCCACGCATGTGTGACAACCACTCCCACATTTTTATTTAAATGGCTAAATGCAAAAGTATTTCGGCGAAAGTGCAAATATCTGCAGCACTAACACTTCAAAACCATAATTCCTGATATTCCAATAAATTGTTGACGCTAGCAATCATTTCATGCATGATGACGTAGTGTCTGCGCTGTTGAAAAAGTGACTCTCTTCACATGTCTTGCATGACTTTTCTAGGAATGACCAGAAGTTGCGATTAAAAAAATGACTATTCTATGATGAGTGCGCTCAAAATCACAGTTGCTGGTACTGAAGCATAAATTACAGCCACTTTCACAATAATTTTTTCGTGATGGCTAATCCAGAGTCGCAGTCCATACCTAAGCCTAATATATGATACAAGAAGTTCATCGGATGTTCTAGATGGATTGATTGTTCGGTGAGTTGGTACGACATTCTAGAGACAGCACTAAAATCCAGGACACAAGAGGCAAAGGCGGAAACACATGCGCTCACTAACAACTGCTGTTAGTGATCGCTTGTGTTGCCGTCTTTGCCTCTTATGCTCTGGGATTCAGAGCTTACTTCAAATGTCGGATATCCGATTTCTAATGTCGATGAGTGCAGTGCTTTTTGGATGCGGAGCATTTTCGATTCCTGTTCACTTGCAATTGTGGTTTAAAGCCGCGTTCAGCAATGGGTGATCGGCAAAATGAGGCTTCATGCAACAGTTCTCGCTGAGGCCCAGCCATGCATCCAAAAGCATTGTGTGTGTGTGTGTGTGTGTGTGTGTGTGTGTGTGTGTGTGTGTGTGTGTGTGTGTGTGTGTGTGTGTGTGTGTGTGTGTGTGTGTGTGTGTGTGTGTGTGTGTGTGTGTGTGTGTGTGTGTGTGTGTGTGTGTGTGTGTGTGTGTGTGTGTGTGTGCGCGCGCGCGTGCGTGCGTGCGTGCGTGCGTGCGTGCGTGCGTCTGTGTGTGTGCGTCTGTGTGTGTGCGTGAGTGTGTGTGTGTGTGTGCGCGCGCGCGTGCGTGCGCGCTAGGCCTGCTTGACTGGCAGGTTCTAAACATGTAGTTTTTATATTATGATTGCCACCATTGACTTTTACGCATGATTTGGCCACTGCGCCATCCTTTCCGTTAAAGTTCATTATCTGCGTAATCAAAGTGCCAAGTTCAATTTTCGGAGATGGAAGTACGCTTTTACGGCCATGTTATCACACCATATACTCGAACACGAACGGCTGTGAGGTCACCAGATAGTGAAACTTTTGCTCAAATCGAGGGGGAAGAAACTAGCCAGAAAGGAGCCAAGTAGCCAAGACTATTGTCGAAGGTGACCTTTCACTGTTAATTACTGTTAAGGCTAAATCTTCTGATGGTCCAGATGGTATACCTAGCGCATTTCTTCAACGTTACGGCGAACCTATCGCGCATGCCTTCACCCATCTTTTTTGTCTTTTGTGTCATGATTCAATTCTTCCCGATGATTGGCGTACGGCGCCTGTTATTCCTGTATGCAAGAAAGATGATCGCCTCAATGTTGAAAACTAACGGCCAATATCATTAATATCCGGTACTTGTAAACTTCTTGAGCACATCATTACGCATTACATAATGTCATTTCTAGAAGAAAACAACATTTTGACTCCTTTCCAGCATGGTTTTAGGAAAGGCCTCTCGACTACCACCCAACTTATCACCACTATTCACGACTTCGCAATAGCACTTGATAAGGGCGACCAAATAGACGCCATATTCTTAGATTTTAGAAAAGCTTTCGACTATGTCTGTCATGGTAAACTACTAAAAAAAACTTTCAAACATTGGTTTACCCGTTAATGTAATTAATTCGATTCGCTCTAACTTCACCAGCTGGAAACAGTTTGTCCAGGTAGAAGGCTGCAGCTCTTGGGTTCTGCGTGTAACCTCGGGAGTTCCCCAGGGCTGTGTCCTTGGCCCTGCCTTGTTTCTTATCTTTATCAATGACATCGTTTCATTAGTTGACACCTCCACCATAAGCCTAAAACTTTTTGCAGATGACTGCATTCTTTACAAGCCAATTAAAAGTGAAAAGGACCAAGAGTGCTTGCAGAACAACTTAGAATTTATCTCCGAGTGGTGCAATACATGGTCGATGGAGTTTAACATCAGTAAATCTGTCTTTATGCGAACCTCAAATAAAATTAGCCCTTTCACATCTAGGCACACCTTGAAAAGCAATTGCTTGATTGAAGTTAAGAATTTTAAAGTCAGCACCATATATTGACATAATAGGGAGTGGGGCGGCCGCCCCCTCCGAGTCACAGCGCCCCCCCTCTTACGTGACTAGAGGGGGCGGCCACTCCCCTTGCCTCCTCCCCCCCCCCCCCCCGTGCGCACGCCTATGCCCTCAGGCCATGATTGAAAGCACCCGTTTTGCTCCGATCATGTTGTCTCATCAAGTGTTTTCCTTATATATCTTTTCATATATCTTTTCCTTGCCTGGAAACTTTATGAAGCTAGTTGCAAATTCTGATTACGGAACACCTTAACAAGTGTTCTACTAGAACCTGTCTAGAACAAGGAGGATTCCAGATAATGCTTTCGGCAGGTTCAAAGCCCGTTTCCGCTTTGTAGAAAAAAGAATGGATTCGCACCTGCAAACTCAAAGCGTGCGATAAGGGCTGCGTGCGTTTTGCACAACATCTGCGAGGATTTCCGGGATTGTTTTGAACAACCATAGGAGCAGGAAGCGCAACAACTTGCCACTCTGTATGGGCAGCCTTCCCCCAACACAAGCCGGCACAGACGAAGGCGAGAAAACGAGGGCTGCATTCACAGAATACTTTTCGAAACAAGTTCCCCGTTTCGCAACTAGAGCGCGAGGCGCTGGCACTCGTTTTTGGCGTCACGAAGTTCCGGGACTACCTCTCCGGCCGTGACTTCACGCTAGTTACGGACCACCAACCACTCGCGGGACTGCTCAGATCCGACCGCCCAACGACTGTTATGGCAGCTGCCCGCATTCAACGCTGGGCACTATATCTCGGCGGTTATCGCTACAAGCTTCAGTACACTCTCGGAAGTGAACTGCTGAATTCATACGCCCTCAGCAGGCTTCCACTACCGGTTTCCTGTCACGCTGTCGAGCCACAAGAGTATGTTTTCTGTTTGGAAAGCCCTGATGAAGGCACAGTAACGACGCGCGAACTACAACACCTGACAGACCGCGACTCGACGCTCGCACGCATCAAGCATTAGGTACTGCAGGGTTGGCCCAGAAGATCTAAAAGCATGGAGCCGGACATGGCGGCATTTCTTAACCGCCGGCTGGATTTGTCCTTCGCAGACGAGTTCGTTTATTGGGGCCAGCGAGTTGTTGTACCCGCCGGGGCACGGAAACGTTTACTGGAGCTCCTGCATGAAAATCACCAAGGGTCGTCAGCGATGAAGTCTATCGCACGATCATTGTTTTGGTGGCCGGGTCTGGACGGAGAAATCGAGAGACTGTCGGCGACATGCAAGAACTGCATCGACAATTTACCCATGCCGCCGATCGCACCGCCAGCAAGCTGGCCACAAACACTGGAGAAGTGGTCACGCATTCACGTGGATTTTGCCGGACCAATAGAACGCATGATGTTTCTGGTGAAAATTGATTCCCATACAAAGTGGATAGAATCAATCCCTCTCAAACAAGCCACCACGATGGCTACCATCAACTGTTTACGGGACATATTCAGCCGGTTTGGCGTGCCCAGAACGATTGTTTCCGACAACGGAACGCAATTCACTAGCCGTGAATTTGCAACATTCGTCCAGCAAAACATGTCGCACGTCAGGACAGCCCCTTTCCACCCACAATCTAAGGGGGCTGCTGAACGAGCCATAAGAACGGTGAAAGATGGCCTTCGGAAGATAAAGGGAGGTAAATTGGAGCACAAATTGATGCGGCTGTTATTAAGCTACAGGGTGTGTTCAGATCAGAACGTGGGTACATGTCCGCCGACCCCCTTTAATTTCGCCGAAAAAAAATATATTTTCTTCTCCCAGTCCGCAGGACCACAAAACCACTTTTGGTTTTGCGAAAAAAAAATTTCACCTTCTCTAAAAAAATTCACAAGTCTCCACTTAGCCGCCACTGCCTCTTTAGAATTTCGCGAAAATGGGATTTCGATGAGACGCTACAAAAACACTATTGTAGCTGTAGGTCTGAACATTTTTCTCCACTCACTACGGATAGTTTGTGTCAACAAAAAATTAATACTTTCCAGTTTTGTTGTTGTATTGTTAAGAAAAAAAATCGCAAAATCGGCATAAAGCTCAATAATGCTCAAATTTAAGATTTTTTTTTCTCCGCGAGTATAAACGCCAGACTTCCCAAAGTTTTTAAAAACATTGCCATATGTTTGGTGAACAAGTGTGCTGGACGAAATAGCTGAAGGTGGCATCAAACGTTAACCAGAAATGTTCAACTGCGGACATGTCTCTCAAAATGCAATATTTGAAGATCATTTTAAAAAAAAACACCATCTTCGATTTTCTTTAAACTCTTCAGAATTAAAGCCAAGCACGCGTTCTAACTTAATCTGTAAAAACATGTCGCATTATTTTTGTGAGATCGGAACTACGAAGCACGAAAAGTGGCCAAATTGACGTATACTGAGTAACCAGAACATTGAGCGAGCATGGAGCAATTTGTTGCCATTATCGTTATTTTTAGGTCGTGAATGTCTTATGAGGATTGACTGATTGTCAGAAATAAAACAGGAACAGTTGGTTTTGAGGAGGAAATTATTACTACATTTTTTTACGCAAATCACAAAAACTTCTACACGGTCCCAGCCACTGAGCATGCCGCGATAATAAGTCAGTCTTCGCAGGAAATCGCTTTCAAAATCTTTCGCGTAGGTAAGCCTGCGTACGCCTCATAAAGGAGGTGGCTGGAGAGGATCCACCGCTGGATATTTATCGCTTCCCATGGCACGTCGGTAATGTGATAACGCAGACGGTGCGTGTCGGCACAATCGGCGCTTCTGCAGCCCGACCGCGCTCGCCCGCTCCCCCCCCCCCAAAAAAAAAAGAAAGAAGATAAACAAGAAACAGCTCAACTCGCTTAAGAAAGGTCGAAGTAATAAGAGAACGTCGGCTTTCACTTCCGTTCGTCGTCGACAACCCGGACAGTCCTCTGCTGGTCAACGAACGTGAGTACGCGTGCGCGTATTACACTTCCCTGATATTGATGGCCGGGTTGTGGAGCTCAGAGCGAGCGTTCTGCGCTGACTACCGAAAGAGGCATACGAAGAAGATTGCCTACAAGTGGAACTTTCGATGTGTGAAAGATTTGGATGTCGCCTTGCTAAGGAAGCGCATGCCAGAAAAAGCCTCATCCATCAGAGAAACCGACATTTTGTACCAGAACTGTTTCAACCGCTTCAAACAGATCGCCGTAGAGTCTCCAGATGCATCTCAGTCTGACGAAAGTTCTATTCCCGAACAAACTGCTGTCGAAGAGCTAAACGTGCTCGTGAAGACACCCGACATGACACCCCTGAAAATTCCGGCGAAAGTGAAAGCACATTGCCGAGCGTCTTACGCCAAGCGTAAGAAAGCGGAGATCGAGGGCGCTATTTCCAGGACAATTCTGCTGTCCTTACAGTAGCGTACGGCACTACAGAGGAACCTGGTCCTTCAGTGGAAACCTGCAACAGCTGTCGCGAGTGGCTGCGCAACCTAAAGCACACGTTCGATACCTGCGATTCATACCATGAACGCTGCCGCCTCCTGACATTGCTCCCTGTGAACCTTTCTCATCAACACATTTAAGAAATGATTCCATCTGCAACTCGACACCTCATTCGGAAATCCAGAAAATACAGAGACACCAGTGGGGTGTGGTCCAATCCGGACCTCTACACCAGATTGACGCTGAAGCCAGAAAACATACAGGCAGCAATGAAATACTATACTGACGATGAGCTCAACTCCACCCAACAAAGCCCAAACAAGAAAGATTTCATTGAAATTAGTCCTAAAGGACAAAAAGAGTACGTTTCAAAACGGCTGATGACCAGGTCCATTCGAGAAACATTTCGTCTACTTAAAGTGGCTCACCCTGACACAGGGATCGAGCTCACGAAGTTCCCCTCCTTGAGGCCGAAATGGGTTGTGTGCACAAGGAGCAAGAAAGACACAACTGCTTCAGTGACGTTTGCGACTGTCTAACTTGTCTGACCATGACTTGTGACTATGACTCCCTGTGTATACAATAGGGGTAAATAAACAGTTCCTTCCGAGAGCTCGACTTGACTACATTTCTAGAAATGTGGCGATTAGTCCTTACGCCAGGACCAAAACTGCGACGCGTGCACGCACGCAAATGAACAAATTTGCACTCTAAAGGGACACTAAAGGGCAAAATGATTTTTCGCGTATTAGTTAGGTACAATTTCACAATGCACTCTTACTGCGACACGACGCTTGGTAAGCGAGAATACACGTGAAAAGAAAATGTGGGTGGAGACGCCACCTTGAGATTCCCGCACCAAACACCGTGACGTCATAGATTCTGAAGGCGTCTACTGAGTCCTACGCAGCTTCTAATCGGTCATCTGTGGGTGCCATAGACCTAGCATACGAAGTTTCAGAAAATTTCATCGAGCCAATGTCGCGAAAATACGAAAAATACATTTGAAATTGCTGACGTCACGCGCGCAGATATCGGCGCCAAATTTAAAAATAAATCTTCAACCTTGATTTTCTCCGCTAATAATGAACTTATGATAGTGAAACATATGGCATTAGAGTTCTCAGAGTGAAGTTTGTCAATCTAAACTAAGCCATTGTTTCGCTTTAGCGTCCCTTTAAGGTAACTCTTTGGTTTTATCTGTCAAGCTGTTGTCCCTCAAGCACAACAGAAGACATTCAGGACCTAAAAATAATGATAATGGCAAATATTCCTCCGTGCTCGCTCAATGTCGTGGTTACTCAGTATACGTCAATTTGGCCACTTTTCGCGCTTCATAGCTCCGGCCTCACAAAAATAATGCAACATGTTTTTACAGATTAAGTTAGAACGCGTGCTTGGCTTTAATTCTGAAGAGTTTAAAGAAAATCGAAGATGGTGTTTTTTTTTTAAATGATCTTCAAATATTGCATTTTGAGAGACATGTCCGCAGTTGAACATTTCTGGTTAACGTTTGATGCCACCTTCAGCTATTTCGTCCAGCACACTTGTTCACCAAACATATGGCAATGTTTTTAAAAACTTTGGGAAGTCTGGCGTTTATACTCGCGGAGAAAAAAAATCTTAAATTTGAGCATTATTGAGCTTTGTGCCAATTTCGCGATTTTTTTTCTTAACAAAACAACAACAAAACTGCAAAGTATTAATTTTTTTGTTGATTCAAACTATTCGTAGAAAGTGGAGAAAAATTTTCAGACCTACAGCTACAATAGTGTTTTTGTAGCGTCTCATCGAAATCCCATTTTTGCGAAATTCTAAAGAGGCGGTGGCGGCTCAGTGGAGACTTGTGAAGTTTTTTAAAGAAGGTGAATTTTTTTTTTCGCAAAACAAAAAGTGGTTTTGTGGTCCTGGGGACTGGGAGAAGAAAATATATTTTTTTCGGCGAAATCAAAGGGGGTCGGCGGACATGCACCGACGTTCTTATCTGAACACACCCTACAGAAGAACGCCCCACAAAAGTGGGAAGTCGCCATCGGAGATGCTTCTAGGCTACCAGATCAGATCGCGCCTGGAATACCTGTTTTCCAAAGTCCGGTGGAGGAGCACTGTGTGCAAGCCAGGAACGCGTGCCCCCCTGTAAACAGCAAAACAATTATTAAAGTTAAGTGAACTTCAGGTGCCCTGTGTGGAAACTCAGCGCAAAAAACTACAGCGCGTAGAAGACGCCCCTTCGCTTTCCGTGCTTCCCGAGCTCGGACAGACCACGGGTCCGGCGCAGCAGCGGCGCGGCGCGGCGCCGGCAGTTCACCAAAAATGGCCCATGCGGGAGCCGGCGCTTTGGACACTCCCCCCTATTCTAGGTTACTCTACTTGGTGAGCTGGAGGCAAATAATGAAAATCAAGAACTCAATGGATTTTTTTTCGAAATGCTTTTAATTTTAAGTATGACAAATTAAACTACCAACTGAAAGTTTATTCGACATATAGTTGACTGCGCCTGTTTTCCGGCCGATCGCCACAAATGGGGGGGCGTATGTGGGCAGTCTGCTGATGCGAGGGCAGCGAGGACTTGTGGCCATTACGGCGCACTGTCAGATCAACAAGGCATCGGTCACTTTTCTGCAGCGATTTCACACGTACTTTATCTTACGTACGTTCTGGCTTTTTTTTTTCCAAATCGGAAGTTTAGTGCATACAAGCGAAACTAGCTCATAGAAGCTTTACATAACCGTTCCTGTGACTGCAGACTGCTTTGGCTGTAACACGGCCGGCGTACCCTCACACTTTGTGGCGGAAAATGCGGCACGCTGAACGAAGAGACGCTGCGCTGTGTAATATACCCCCCTGCCATACGGCCACCACCGAACTCCGCTAACTCCATCAATGTAAAACTTCATTAGGGAGTTTGACGGCGAGTGAGTTGCACCCATGTCACACGGAAGTTTTACTACCTTTGTACATAAGCCGCAAGGCGTTCATTAGGCGCTGCTGCACACACGTCTACATGCAATATTTTGCGCCTAAGCACGCTGAACACATTCTCAATCGTACGTGTGATTATAAAAATTGTAATGTAGTTACATCAAAACCAAAAAGATGTTTTGACTTTTATCACTAATACGCGTACCTGCAAGCATGTTGGCAGTAAAGTTGGGTGGAGTGCTGGCAACACTGTGCGGTTGTTTTGACGCGCGTTTTTGCTACCAGCGCGGATGTTCAAACACACTGCACATTGTCGTCGAGCTCTTTGAAGTTGCGCTACCGCCTCAATCACGTTGTCCTTTCCAATATCGGACGAGCACAGGTCTCACGTTCAGTCCGTGAAGCCCTTGCTGCGGATGGGTCCCACAACCGTTCGCACGTACTGCCGACACAACTGGCCTTGTAGACGAAGAAGGACGAAAACCTGCGTCACTAAGTGCTATCACTTTTGGCAGTGTTGAAGTAGAATAAAGAGCACCGCAATAACAAGAAAACTAGATGCACAGACGTAATCACAACGGTGCACATGGACTCGGACACAGTTATTCAAAATGGTTGCACGAAGGTTTTTCGCGAGGCATGGTGAGGAGAGTAGGGGCACTTATGCGCGGATTTTTTTTTTTTCGTTAAACGTGAAAGAACTTGCAATGTTGTTAAAATTCATTAATTGTATTGACTGCAGCTGACTTGTGTTTGCAGTTTTTTGCCGTAACAACAGATTACTAGGGACGAGAGTACTCCATTCCGCCGCTGCTGGAGATCGTCGAACTCCTTTCGCGAAACGCTCCGTTTGACTTCCTTGGCGTAAGGGAGACCATGTGACATGGACCACGCCTCCGTTGACGTAACGACTAGGGTGCTAAACGCGGGTGCCCGTGTGACAGGGGTGATCTTTTCCCGGCTGTGCTTTCGTTCTAGTGGTTTTTCTTCATTGGACAACGTGAGTTTTTGAACTATTGTGTCATTGCAATAGTAAGCCGCCGTCCCGCTGTGTCACCATATTTGTTTAAATGTGCTAAATATTTTGCTGTATATTGCAAGTACACTGTTCGGCTATTAAAGCAAGCTTTTTCCTCAAGTCCTTCTCGTTCATCTTCCTTTTCTCTCGCATATATAGCGAGCAGTAAAGATTTAAAAAAAAAAGGATAAAATCCCAAGTAGTTATCGAAAGCAAGTAAAATAGCAGCCCTTTTAAAAAAATTTTACAATTTAGCGCAATGTAGCGTAAATGCGAGACGTCGCTACCGCTTCCTGTTGTGGCGTCATATTTTATATTTATGTTTTACTTCCTGTTAGTTGCCCCCCAAGTTGGCGATGGTGGCCAACGAACCGCACCTTCTTGACACACGGGCTCCTATGGAAGTTCCGCTACCAGTTTACTTATACCTTGGAGTGACTGCGGCGGATCATCATTGGGGAACAGGTAATCTAAACTGAGCATAAATAGATCGCCCTTATAAAATAGCGGAATGGACTGGCTGTTCGGCGCCTGAGGTGCAACTATGGGGACTAGCACTTACCCAGGGGAGGTTGAAATGCAAAGACTAGGTGTTAATCTAATCAGGTGCAACCGTGGGTATAACATTTGGAACAGGTGCCCTTATTCCTTGAAGGGATTAATGGTTGTGGCAGTCCAATTTGAAGAACGATCAAATCCCTTTGCATTTTCCAACGTAGAAGTGTCATGTGGAAATCTATGTGCGTTCTCACTATCTACAGCGCACTTCTGTTCATATGATACACAAGCACTGAATGACCGTTCAGCTTCTTTAAAAAAGTTAGTCGCACGATCACGGACAACGCATATGCCGTTCAAGTGCAGGGGAAAGAGGCTGGTCCCGAATGGTTTTTGTCGAAGTGAAAAACTTGCGTTTTTTATTCGCCCGCTGGCAAATAAGAAAGACATTTCTGACGTCTAGCTTCAGGTCAGATTGTGCTCGGGCGAATTTTGCAGTCTGCCCTTCAGTATCTATAAACGTTTGAAACAAGTGCTTCGACACGTCGCTCCCATGAAGTGACAATACATTTGGAAGGAATAGCCTTCAGAGGGCCGAGATTAGGTTAGACATCGCGTGACTGGAGCAACAAGAGAGGAACACATCACGCACTCTAGCAGCAAAGACATTTGAGCCTGGTGGCCGCACTAAAACGGTCGCCAAAAACGTTTTCCCTTAAAGAAAGAACCAAGAGCGAAACTGCGGAGCTTAGAGCCAAAAAGCCTAATATATGTATCTGGATAGCTACTCACATGTCCACAGGATGCATGGCGCACGCTATATAGAAGTCAAGTGGGAGTAGGCCTACTGCTTGTGAGACATCGTTTGTATTTTGGTTTTGGTTCTTCACTTCATGTAGCACACAGGTACGACAGTTTACAATAGAGAGAGTTGCGAATGCTCACTGCTTTATAAAATGACGAACAATTAATGAAATGAGTAACATAGACGTCAAGTTACATATATTGGCAGTTTACACATATCAGTAGTTCCGGCAGCTTTTTTCACACAAATCATGGAGACAAATGCAGACATAATTGTAATAATCCACCCTTTGAATTTGTAGTAAATTGAAGTCAGAAAAAACATTTAGCACACAGAGAGTAAGTATTTGGCTACATCTGCATTTACATTCGCAGAGAATATACGATATTGTGTTTTGCTATCTGATAACTGTCTGCACCAACAATCTCGTTAAACTCACATTCAAGTTACCTGAAACAAGACGAGACTCCACGCGAAGCGTACGGTCTGAATCTGCACGTAGAGAGGCATGCTGTTCTGTTGCTCGATGAGACCAGTGATGCGCAAGAGCTCGACCAGCTGAGGTGCTCGGACCATTAGCAAGACGCTGTTGAGCGCCGCTTCCACGTTCACCGCCAGCATCGAGGTGTGGAAGATGTTCCTGTTCAGCCTGTCGGCGCCCCTCAGTCCGTAGTTGTGCTGCTGCGCGTCCACCGACATGGCAACACCCACCACTGCGCACCCAGAGAGAGTGCACGTCTATGGGGACCAGGAATCGATCGTCGCTTCTAAAAGAGAGCCGATTTAATTAGAAAGAGCCAGCGTGCGGTGCGCGCTACATATCTATGGGTCAAAAACAGGAGGCCAGCCTGATCCTTGATAAGGTCTTTGGTAGCGGCACTCGCACCTAGGCGTTCGTGGCTATCAGAATTTAAATTCTTGATTTTTAATTTCCGAAACCTTTTTTTTTTAATTTTGAACCAACCGGAAGTCCAGTAGCCTACCGAAAGTTGCTGCTTAGTAAAAGAGAGTGTCCCTCGCTGCTTGTGGCACTAAAAATTCCGCAGGTGTTACAGCCTTTTACAGCAACTATAGTCGGTTACAAATTAAGAAATCCGAAGACCCGCCCACACGACCGAAGCACGGCAGCCATTTATCCCCGCGACTAAAGAAATTGGTCCCGCTCATGCACACGGCAATGTTCTCCGAAGGCGGGGTCGCCAGCCGTCCGGCTCGTTACGTTAGTCTGGAATGCGCGCCCATTGGTGGTCGCTTTTGTGCATCCGCCTTTGAGGAGGAGATGCTACGGACTTCTAAGGTTGTATTCCGACTAAATACTATCGTGAGCAATATTAGCGGGAACACGCAAGCCTAGGCAAATAGCCTCGAACCTGAGACAACCTCATTTGCAGCGCTCGCTTTCATAAACAAAGTGATAAGCCCGCCACGGTTCCGGTAACTGCTAGTACTTCCGCCTCGCTGGTGTTCATACTAAAATGCAGCTCATTGCGGGTCACCGGCCGCTTGCGTTGCTAAGAATAGAAAACAACGCAGAGCACGTTACCGTGTTTCTCTGCTTGGTGATTCCACGAGAGATCGAACATGCATGTCCGGTCGATATTTTTGTTTTGTCTGGGTTTTTTATATGTTATGCGGGCACATTGAAAGTGCACGGAACCGAAAATTTTATTTCCGAAAAACGCTCCGAGCGCGAGAAAAAAATATTTGAAGGTGGCGGCGCGGGCGTCTTGTTTTTGCTCACCGCAATATTTTTTGGATTTCGCGGCCGAATTTAATGCGAACTCTGAACGTTGCGTCGAAAATTTTTGGTGTTGGTTTTAATAGGCATTACTGTGAACTACATCCATGCTTTTTTGATGCTGTGCTCCAAACGGACAAAATGTAAAAAAAATGGCAAACACGGCCCAAATCGAAAATGTTTGCTAAGTTTGATGCGTCTTCGCCCGTTTGCTACTTCACACAGAAACTTCAGAACTGTGCCACGCATAGAAAAAGGCCGTTGAAATATTTCTGCGAAAGAACGTTTTCCTACAAGCAGCGCAAAAAAGAAAATGATTGTTTAAAAAGCTAGTTTTTTTCAAAAAAGCCCATTTTCAAAAAAAAAAAAACCCCGGTCTCAATTTTGACGAGAATTTTTCATCGAAAAGCGCTTATGTCAATCAATGCACGGTTTTAATATCATATGTACTCATTTGCTTTGTTAACGAGATATAACGGGCCAAAGTGACCCTTGCTGTGTGTTCTCACTTCAGTGCTTTTGATGGTTGTTATCAGCTTGCATTGTCATTAAATATACAGTACTAATTATTTTGCTGCGGCTAAAGTTCACTCTGGTGGCCCGTCTTCAGGAAAAATGTATTCTCAGATTTTATTTGTGTCTAGCGTGTGCGGGGGTGGGCTGCTTTCGCAATTTAAAGGACTACGCGTACACAGTTTGCAGCCTGCAACCTCGCCTACAAGCATCAGAAGAAAGGTGGACGCCCCTGTTAAACATATTAATGGCTTCATGTTCCTCAGGAAATGCTTGGTCTACTTCATCGCGGTTCTCAGATGTAGACAGGTTTTCCATAAGACGCGTAAGTCAATGTCAGTAGACCTCTGTCGCGAATATCCGCAGTTTGCTGCCTGCAGCCTCAACTTACCCCGCCATTATTCGCTAATCAGGAGCACGCGAGACACCGCGAGCACATGCTTTAGATGACTTTGCCAAAACTCGCCTTGCACACACACAAAAAAAAGCATCTGTATGCAGCGACAAGCTACCTTAATTTGTAACTAAATGCCACACGCCGTGTTACGGAGGTGCTTTCTCACTGCCTGCTTCCCTTCCGTTACGTGCTTTGGATGCTCTAACCATCTTATCTATTCGATGCACACTGTGCCTAAATAACTTTTGTGAAAAGTTATCACAGCCAATTCTGAGTCGTTAATATCGCTTCAAGCAATCTCATGTTTTCGGCGTCGCAGATAGCCTCATCTTGCATCATCTCGACCTTTACCGCAGCGTTTCACAGCCAGAAAACGTACGGTGCGGCATGATTAAGCCACAAGTGGCCGAAGCTGCCCAATTTATGATGTTCTGTCGGTAATTTTCCTAAAGTGCTTTCGCACGTCGAGAACAGTAGGGATTACTGATGGCTCCAGACGTATACGTTATCCTTAATTTCGAGTACGAGTGTGGCCCACACATTAATTGTCGTAGTACAAAGCCTTTAGACAGACGAAGCCTTGGTCATAAAGCGTGAAAACATGAGCAAATTCGGAAACTGAGTCACGACAGCAGCGCATAAGTGAGAGAATGAGTGTGGAGCTGTTCAGTGTAAACGTATCGACTTGGTCTGTTCACTGCACACGATGCGCGTGACCCACGGCTAGGTCCAAGTATTCTGTGGCAATTATTTACGCGTTCACAAGAAGAAGATTGTCGAGAAAAATATTGTAGTTGCGTAAATGTTTTTTTTTTTTTGCCATTACTGTTTTTGTTGTTGCCTACCTGCGGAGGCCACTGCCACCTATGATGAGAATATTCGCGACAGATGTCTATTGGCATTGACTTATGCGTCTTATGGAAAACCTGTCTACATCTGAGAACCGCGATGAGGTAGACCAAGCATTTCCTGAGGAACATGAAGCGATTAATATGTTGAACAGGTGCGTCCTGATGCTTGGAGGCGAGGTTGCAGGCTGCAAACTGTGTACGCATAGTCCTTTAAAGAGCGGAAGCAGCCCACCCCCGCACAAATAAAATCTGAGAATACATTTTTCCTGAATACGGGCCACTAGAGTGAACTTTCGCCGCAGCAAGATAATTAGTACTGTATATTTAAGCACAATGCAAGCTGATAACAACCACCAAAAGCACTGAAGTGAGAACACACAGCAAGGGTCAATTTGGCCCGTTATATCTCGTTAACAAAGCAAATGAGGACATATCATATTGAAACCGTGCATTGATTGACATAAGCGCTTTTCGATAAAAAAAATTTCGTCAAAATTGAGACCGGTTTTTTTTTTATTTTTTTTTTTGAAAGTGGGCTTTTTTGAAAACACTTGCTTTTTTAACAATGATTTTCTTTTTTTACGCTGCTTGTAGAAAAACGATCTTTGGCACAAATATTTCAACAGCCTTTTACTATGTTTGGCACAGTTCTGAAGTTTCTGTGTAAAATAGCAAACGGGCGAAGACGCATCAAACTTAGCAAACATTTTCGATATGGGCCGTGTTTGCCATTTTTTTACAGTTTTTCCGTTAAAAGCACAGCATCAAAAAGCATGGATGTAGTTCACAGTAATGTCTATTAAAACCAACACGAAAAGATTTCGGCGCCAAGTTTACAGTTCGCATTAAATTCGGCCGCGAAGTCCAAAAATATTGCGGTGATCAAAAACAAGACGGCCGCGCCGCCACCTTCAAATATGTTTTTCTCGCGCTCGGAGCGTTTTTCGGCAATAAAATTTTCGGTTCCGTGCACTTTCAATGTTCCCGCATAACATATAAAAAACCCAGACAAAACAAAAATATCGACCGGACATGCATGTTCGATCTCTCGTGGAATCACCCTACTGACACGAATGTCGTTCAATGGTATCCCAGGCTGCTGAGGCCGCATTGCGATGGAATCCCGAAATTTTGACCCGAGGAGGTCAAAATTTTGGGAGCCCTTCACTACATCATTCCTCATATTCATGTAGCCCTTTCGGGACTTAAAGCTTTCCCCCCTTCAAAAATATATATATATATATATATATATATTATTGTTATTATTATTATTATTATTATTATTATTATTATTATTATTATTAAGAAAAGTTTGTTTCGGACCGATTTTTTCTAGACCGGGCTCGCTGCCTGGTTTTCCTGTCGCTTATGCGGCGAAGCGAGCGGAGCATGTTTTGTCGCTTTCAGCCCTTTTGAATTTTGAAGTTTATTCAATATTTACTAGAGACACAAAAAAACAAAGAATTCAGTACACGAAAAGGTCCCTCAATGTCAGCACAGTAGCGGGATCATATTGTAATTTAAGAAACCAATACTAATGCTACTAAACATCGAAATAACAGCAAAACATTCAAAATACAAAGGGGAAATGCAACGCCTCAGGGGGCCGCGTAGGAGGTGTATGGAATTCAGCACGTCAAGGCGCTGGCACATGGTTATGATGCCCTGAACTGTATTCGGGCTCTGGATGACATTATTCAAGGCAATCGAGTTGATGCCTTTCAGTATTTGATGGTTACGATCGGCCTCTGATATCCCGCTTCAGGGGCGGTGATAGAGAGCCAGGACGTCTTCAATGGACGACGTGTATGATTCGTCTGATCCTTCTATGTGGGTAGCGAGCTTCTGTTTCGCTACATCAGAGCATCCTTCCCGAATATCTGACACAGTTTCTCAGTGAATGCAGACTAATGACCAAAGTAGCGTTCATGATTGTGGAAACACGACCCCCTTGTGGTATAGAGCAACACAGCGCAGTTTGTGTGCCCCACCCAAACGGTTGCAAGCACCGACTCCGTCGTAATTCTGGCGCCAGTATTCCGCGTCTTCACCCGGAAGGCTGCCGGAAAAATACCCGGTGGTCTCGTTTCGAGGTGTTCACGGTGAGAGGCTGAGCTGACTGAACAGAGACGGTTGCGGTTGCGGATGGCATCTTTTCGTGCCATCTCACTGTTGTTGGCAAGCATAACTGTCTACAAGAGCGGAGCTCCAGTGGTGACCGGTAGAGCAACAGTACGTGGGATGAAGGCACCCTCAACCACTAATAAGATGGCATCTGGTTTCACGGTACGATGCTTATGTTTTCAACACAGGCGCGCAAGCGAAAGGCGGAACACCAGGGTCACGATGATTTCTATACATAGATGTAGATGAATTATGTAGTCAGCGCGCTCACAATATTTACGTGTCTAATCGCAGTTAATATACCGAGGAGCTAGAGCTCCAGTCCCACCCATGTTGGAGGACCGGAGGCGCTCCTGAGAAAAAATTCTGGCTAAGGCCACCGGTCTGCCGTTTATTTACCTTGAACCCAATTTTATAGCTTTATTAATTGAGTCCCTCAGTTATTTCTACAGCAGAGATGTTAAAGCCCCCTAGAATTAATCACGGCGCCCACAGCTCGGCCTACCGGGTATCTGCCAAAGAAATTGGGCAAGCGCCCACTACTCACCTCAGGTCCCCTAAAAATGAAGAAGCTGCCTATAACTGAGCATCGTGCTTGCCTGAGCTCGTTGGTTGCACATAGCGAGGGGGGTGGGGGGTTTCAGCCAACTACTTGGACGAGGACAGAAAGACAGACGACACACCGCTGGTGTTTCTGTCCTCGTCTAAGTAGTCGGCTCGAACCTCGCTCTGTCAATAACTCTGCTTGCCGGTAAAATGCCACCTCTTTAGCGTGAGCGACAGCTACAAGTACCACCTATTTACCCCGACTTTACCCCAGCTCAGTGAGGTTGGAGAACGACTCATTGCTGCTCGCCTACCCCTTATGAGTATACGTGTGCTGACTCATGGCAGTGGACATATACGGGGTCAAATTGTAAATGTGCCCATAGACGTACGGGCTACTGTGAATTGCCTTCCCAGAGATATTTCCGACGAAGTTGCACAAAAAAAAAACCCGCTATACCCATTTAGCTTGTGCAAACCGATCCTCTGGCTTCGAAATGTTTTGGAATGGCTTGCGAGCGAAGTTTCGTGAAGCTTAGCGCTTCGACGGAGAACTCTTCGCTGCTTCATCAGCCTTCGCAGCGTTAAGTCAGTGACCTGGTCGCTCAGATCCGCTGTACATTGGTCATTACGAATTTAAGTCAGGTTACAGCCGCGCATAATTTTTTGACACAGTTCCTGGTAAGCTCCACAAACTTCACAAAGCATTATTAACGGAGACCCCTGAAACTTGTCTCCGTGCTAGCACGTTGTCAGGTTCTCTATGGAGTGTCTTTCTATGAAATACAATTTCCCATGAAATTCGCCGTAACATAGATGTTTATAGCAGCAGATCAAATGATAACGACAATCGTGCGGCCACTTGTGGCGTCGCTTGCATGGCTACATCAATCGCTGTAGACTTAAGTGACGGCAATCCCCGTCGCACAGCGGTCGAATGCAAGCGCTCGCGTTTGAATTGCGCTACATTCCTTAGCTGAGGTGCCTTCAACAGCGTTTGCGAGATCGTCGTCGCCGAAGCGTCTTCCCCGACGCATTCAGAACGTCGGTGAACCTTGTTGCCACTATACAAATTTTTGTATTCGAACGCAAAACAAAAATTTTGATAAGCGTATCTTTATGCGTGCGTTAACCTAATTTTTTTAATAAAATATAGCGAGTAGGCGAGACATATTTAGCGATAGTAGCAACGAACACATTTCACAAGAGGAAAGCCTTGGAACGTAACCCCTGCGCGAACAAGGGATGGCTTCGCCGCACAAATTTTGGTTGCTACTAAATAATCATATATGTATATTCTGCTATCTCCCGCCAACGTATTGTATAACTTTATACGCTGAGATACTATTTATCTTATTTATGTCCTACACTGGGAGCTTCCACCACTAAACTTGAAATACGTTGAATTCGTTGTCGACATTAAATAGTTATGTCGGATATTCGCAATGCCCATAGACTGACACGCCACCAAGCAGATGGCAGGAGGAGGGTTAGGAGACGACAAACCGGCAGCCGCTTCCTAGTTCGGCTGAGCTGCCCGATTGTCAACGCGTTGGTTGTAAAGAAACACTACGACTTTGCATGTGTTGTGAATCCGCGAACAAACCGGGCCGTCTGTGAGTAGATAAATTTGGTTCTTTCTTTCGAGACGCGAAGTTTTCGTGAAAATACGTGGTAAAGCACCCTCGGCAAGTCGTGCTGCCGATGATTGCACACAGCATACAGATTTCCGCTACGCGAAGCTTTCTGTGGCCACGCAGATTTGTAAAAATGTTAGTGTCCGTCGTTTTCTGTCGAAACTCGCACTATTTCGCTTCTATATAATATCCGTCGGTGTTTTTGTAGTGTATGTAACTCATAACATTTTACAAGGCGTGTCGCGGGAAGTCGCGATGTCTTCTTCTATAACTGAACAATATCAGGGCCTTCGTAATAAATACGGTGCTACACTAAACTAAAACACCTTACATTTTATCAGAAAAGAGCTGTACGAATTCTGCGAGCGAGCATTCAGTCATTCAGGGCTGCGCTCGCTCCACGGCTATCGTGAACTACGACCAAGTACTGGCCACGTTGCGGCCTCGACCTTGTCCTCAGCTGACGCATTTCGATAGGAAATTAAAGGTGATTAATTGATTGATTGATTGATTGATTGATTGATTGATTGATTGATTGATTGATGTAATACGTTCATATCTACGTTAGTGGACACCAGCTGGCGAAATTTGATCGGCAGCCCCGCTCTCATCTTCGTCCTTCACCCGTGCGCTGCTTTCTTGCCAGCACTGCACTGCATATATGTTACTTTGTTGATAGGTGGCAGCACACTGCATGCAAAGTGTTCTCTCAGCCCAGAACGCGGAGAAAGCGAGGCAGCTCTCGGGGGAGGAAATTCTTTATATTGATCACGACAGTGATGTTCAAAGGGACCGTGTACCTTGACGACGAGGATTTTTCAGTGGGCATAGAAGGATGTGAAAGCACCGATAGCGACAGCGTCGGTGAAAATGCTGCAGTAGCAGTTCTCTTTCACGTGCTTTGCCGGTTAACTGTACGACAAGCTTTTCACAATCGTAAGTCACCTTGACTGTACTTGATGTACAATGGTGTTGGGATCAAAATAAAAGCATAATTTTTTTGATGCGATGCACGTAGCGCAACTTTTGTGGCCACATACTGCCAACAAGCTCGACGAGCGCAAGCGAAACGTGCAATCACGTCCACAAGCCGCGCCGCTGAGTTACCAAATGAACTTTACTATTACCGCGAACGGCGCCATTGTTCAGAAATTCTATGACGTTGCAAAATGTTTGCGTGTGCATTCGTTTCGAGGTGCTCACCAAACCTGCACTATCCGAGAGAAGTGAACTGTGGACTCCGCGTTCTTCACCACACAAGTAATGATGTGGAGCCACATGTTCAGAAACCATCGTCACGCTGAAACATGCGACCCTGTGCAACAACGATGGCGTTACTCTCTAGCGGCCTATTACTACGACAAATCCGACAGGCAGACATGGTAGGTATGCTTAGAATGCCGTTCAGTTCATACGTTTTCTGTGGCGCACGCAGGCTTTCGTAAAGTATCGTTGATGCATGGTAACGGAGCCTAAATATGACCTCTCACACCACGATAAATAATGAGGTAGCGAGAATTTCGCACTTTCCATGGTTTGAGCCAGTATTTTGGCACTTCAGTGCAGTTCATGACCTCATCCGGTGATAGTGGCACGGGCCGTACGTCCGCACGTCCTATCTGTTTCTATGCTAACAAACGGGTTGACCCTCCTCCGGGCGCCATCTTGAACCGCACAGCGCGCCACCTATAGTTCGCGGGCATTACGAATACTAGGGCACGTACTAGGGCGCGAATGTAAATGAACATTGCTAAGCTAGTCTTACACACGGTGAGTTCGGCTAAAATATGTGAAATCTCATTTTTAACAATTATTTATTATAATAAGGCTAGAGAACCCGCAATTGTCAATTCGAAAAACATTCTAAATGTACTCGATCTCTCCATCTACGCTTTCATTTGATACATTACGACGATATTGCCTATTTAATTTGTTGATTACTTATCCACTCACTAATGAACTATAATCGTCAACCCTTGTACATGTCTCATTTGACAACTATAATGAATAACCTCTAGACGTTTTCTAAAAAAACAATTCTGATTATTAATTATAGATAACTAGCACTAAAGGTAATTAGATGCTATTATAAACCTTAGATCGCAATTTCATGCATTGAATATCCTATATATTTCAACCGAATATCATTCTATGCTGAAAGCTTTCTATTTTATAAGCTTAAAATGGGTGAATTCATTATTCCCAGTAAATAATAATATCATCAGGATGTAAATGTCAATATTGTTGCTGAGTAAATCTCACTTGCTGCGAATTCTTTGTGGTCATTGTCATTTTTCATGGATTTTTAACGGCGCGACAATTCCGACGAAAAGACTAATGAACACACGAACACAAGCGCCGTGTTCACACAAGCGCTTGTGCTCGTGTGTTCATTAGTCTTTTCGTCTGAATTGTCGCGCCGTTAAAAAGCCATGCATCCGTACCAACTCGGCCAGTTATCAGTGCCACTCATTGTCATTTTTGATAATTATCTATACTAGTTAAACTAAAAGACGTACTTCATCCTCTTCCCCTCCACTTTAAAGTGATAGTTTACAAAGCGATTCTCCGAATAATTTCATTAGTACCGCCCCGCTAGCCATCTTTTGTCGCCAGCGGAACGCAGTTACTCAATCACCAAACGCGATGCCACGAGGCGCCAGAGATGAGCACAGAACAGAAGACGACGACGCCTGGGGTTAGAGGAAGTCATTTTTACAAAATTACGCTGTCGAGTTCCAAAATTAAACTTCTATATGCATAGAGCTGGTCTGGCTCCTTCCCCCCCTTTGCTCGTTTTGTAGCAAGGAGGAAACAGTCGAGCATTATTTTTTATCATGCAACCGCTACAACTTACTGAGGAAAAACATTCTCAAAGTCGCTTTTAATCGAATTAGATTGGATTTCATCATCTCTAATATTCTTTCCTTGGGAGCCTCCTCATTAGGTCATTGTCACCGGGATCTCTGTTCCGCTGTAGAGAAATTTTTAATTGAATCAGGGCGGTTTTGACATATAATCACTAAATTAGCGTCATTCATTTGTTCTAACCATTCTATAATTCTACAGTAATATCATGCATATCTGATCACTTCTGTCTATAAAATATTCGTTTCTTGGCCAATCCCCCCAGAGTGGGTGTGAGCCATACACATAGGCTATCATCATCATCATCATCTCTCGTGCAGACTGGTCTCCATCTTGTATGCCTGCCTACATTGTGTGCATACATTGTGTACATACGTTGTAAATATATTCTGCAACGCCTTTTCTCCCACTAACAATATTTACCCCTTTCATAAATCACTATAAATATACGAAATTAATAATTCCCAAGTACAATTTGCAATCTTTTTATACCTTTCATATATAATTAAGTATAACACTTTCGACTGCTGCTTAATGAGGCAGTCACATAGTAGGGTATCGATTGTGTACATTGCAAAACTATCCAGAAATATACAAGGTGTCTTTTTTGTTAGACATGCAGCTTTTTTATAAAAAATCTATGACAGTCAGGCTCCTGCCGTTTCGGCGCATGAACTCTACGTCGAGGCGTAAATACTTCTTCGCAGCTAAGATGACGTTGAAGCTACTAATTAACAAAATCTCGTAAACTGACTTTTTATATAGTGACTCGAGTACAGATGTTTATATTAGAAAGCTGTAGCGCATGATAACTTCTAGAAATAAAAAAAATCACAGCATATCCGCGGAGTGAATGATGATGAGTGGGCGAAGCTCCGGAGGTACATCATCAAAGACGTGATGGTGGTTGGTTGCATGTGGTGAAACGATATGCATGTGAGACCATATCGCGATGCATAGTGTTGTATGGCATCGCGATAGTCATCGTCATCAGCGTCATCGTTAATGACGCATAGTGGGTACATTCCATGTGGTGGCATCGTGATCGTCATCGTCATCAGCGTCATCGTTATGACGCTGATGTGTTGTATGGCACGCTGACGTGTTGTATGGCACCCTGGCGTGTTGTATGGCACGCTGCCATACAACCAGCTGACGTGTTGTATGGCATCGCGATCGTCATCGTCATCAGCAGGTGGCTACTACTACAAACATGGGACGCACGACCCACGGGATAAGGAGCTTCGCCCCTAAAAACGCTACACGTACTACGAGATATTCATCATCCAATTTCAAGGGTTAAATCGAAAGTGATCGCTATTTGAATGATTTGAATGAATGGAAACTGCATTCAGATTTCGTCACTTCCTTGTCACGGCTAGTTTTGGTCTGACTTAACAGAACGGTCTCGCTCCGGGCACGCCGGGCGCGATCGTTTCGATATCGCCCTTAAAATAAAAGGAAGATATCGATATCTACAATAAAAACTGATCGATTAAAAAGATATTCGCAGGGGTCGGCAACCTTTTAAGGTGGAGGGTCGAGTTGCATAGAGCCGACACGGCGGAGGCCGTCCGGTAAATCAAATGGAATGGGGGGTGGGGTATGTGCCGGCAAAGAGAAAAAAAATTGGCTAGTTGACAATAATGTACAAAAGTGGCTACGTTTTCACTCAATTCTGGCTTAGTGTAAAGATGGGGGGACAATGCCAAGTGGACGCGACCTTTCTTTGTTCCTGTTTAACCCCATTTATTGATCAAAACTACCGTGTCGGCTTTCAAATAGGAAGTGTTAAGTGGGAGGAGGCGGGTATGTGCTGGCATTGTGCCGGGTCCTTCATAGTATAGCCCCGCGGGCCTCATGTGGCCCACGGGCCACTGGTGCCGACCCTTGTTCTACGGCATCTTAAATTCGTGTGACTACCAGATAGCGACTGAAAATGCCTTACGCAAAAGGTACGCCCATATACAGAGCGGGTAGAGCAGGTACCGGGATAGTCTCCGTGAACGCACGTCCTTGTAATGGATGGAAGCGAGATTCTCAAGGAAGCAGCAGCCAGACAGCCGGTGGACTCGAGCAATGATGCGGAAGCCAGCGTAAAATGGCCGGCAGTTTGTTTGGACCAGGGCCACCGGATCCTTGATGCCACAGGTCTCACTTGGCGCGGGGACCTTTTTGGCCACGGACACCACTGTCCACTTATCTGGCCAGAAAATGCTCCCGGGGTCGTAGTGATCCATTCCTTCAGTCCTGCGAGGCATGAGGCACAGTAGGATATAGGCTTTCTACTGTTATTTAGCCCTGACTGTTTGTGTTCCACTGATCTTAATTACACCACGAAGCGTGTTTCCTGCACGCCTATTTTAAACCACTCAAAGCACATGAGCAATCTCACTGACATGAAATCGGTAGCGTTTACCGCCTTGCCTTATCATTTGAGCCAAATACGCTACACCAGCTGTTGTAGGATACTGCAACCGCCATTGCTTTTCCTTTGACAGTGACCTTTACTTTTAGCTGTTCTTGGTCAATGTCGTATTGAAATGTTTCTGTCTGAAGAGCTAAGCAGTTGTTTAGTGCACTAAAAACTATGTACTTCAGATAAAGTATTTGTTTTCCGAGCGCTTTATTTAAGCGTAAATTATGAAAACTCACAAGGTCTCTTAGGAATTCAACTAAGACGGCTGGAAGGTGAAATATATCCGACGTGGCTAGTTTAACGGGTATTTTATATTACGTAAGCGACTCGTTTTCAACTTTTATTGCGATAGATATTATATGAATACCCTCAGCGGGGTTTTGCCGTCACCGTTGCCGTGCCGTTTTGTATTTATGTGCACCATTTATCACTGGCGGTACGCAGAGCTTTAAGATGCTTCAGCGTGGCAGAAGCTTGTTCATTATCACCTGCGAGATTGCGCAAAGGGCGTGCTTTAAAGGTTGTCGCCCCGCTCGCTTTTCGGCGAAGTTGTGATGCACACCTCCACCCTGCCCTTTGAACCTGCAGGGCTTTAGGTCAGCATTCGAGCTCCGTAACCGCTACACCTATGCCGCGAACAGCGGTTAGACCTTGTTAATCGCTGCTTCATCGCACCTGCGAGGTGCTTCCTCCGACAGCTGCGGAAGAAATCAGCAGCCCACTAGTATAAGCTTCTTTCGAATACCAAAGGTTATTGAAGGCCAGTGCGAGCGTACGAAAATGCTCAGCACGAACCATCGAAGGACTTGGTTGCCGCGCTTAAGGCGTGCAAAGTTCGGCGAATAAAACCCTAACGTTCGTCTGCGTCGAGCGCGCTTCGCAGCAGCTAAGCGAAAAAGAGAGGAGTTATCAAGACTATAATTAACGTGGATGCTCGTGTGTTCGTAGGAAAGCCGTCCGCGTTGTGCGACAAGACGAACCTAGACCGGGCGCCGTCTCTACGACTCGGCTACACCTGCAAGCACGCAGGCGCTACGCGACACGACCACGCGGAAAAACGTCGTCGCGAAAAGCGCCAAGCGAAGGCCGAACGGCGCCGAGCACACGCCGATACGGCGATCGTGGACGCAGCACCTCCGCCGGCGTCGCAGATGTGTGCTGTTGCCGATGCCCTCTCGTCGCGGCTGCCTGCGGAACAGACGGACGAAACTGAAACAGACGAACCAGCGATTTTGCCCCAGCAAACTAAGTTTTCTAGCTGAGAATAGTGCTTAAGCAGAATTGAACCCTTGCAAACATCAGCTGCTGGTGACTTGTTATCAAATGCATTGTCCCGTGGTCCAGCGGATGGTCGACTGTTTCAGTTTTCAATAGTGACAAAGAAAACTTTATTTTATCTTCTGCTACAGGTGTTTCTGTGCAGACGGATATGGCGGTGAGCAACATGGAGTGTCCACCGCAACGAGTATACCTCTACACTAGACGAGTCAAAATGGAGCAGCTGGAGATGACAGAGGACATGCTAAGATGTGAACCAAAAGTCATCTATTACAAAGGCTTCCCGAGTTTCATCACATTGCATGCAGTGTTGAAGCTCTTGGAAGCCTATGTTGCTGATGGCGTGAGCAACAGCCTGTCAAAGTTTCAGGAATTTGTAATTTTTATGATGAAGATAAAACTCTGTCTCCACAGCGCTGACTTAGCCTTTAGATTTAATGTATCTGAAGCAACTCTATCACGATTTTTTGACGGGTGGCTTCATGTGGCCTACTCTCCCTTCGGAATGAAGCACAAGGTGGCCCGAGCGAGCTGCACTTCAGCATACCATGCCAGAGGTTTCTTATGACTCCTTCGACCATAACGTCGCAGTCATTATTAATTGATTTGAAATTAAAATTGAGCGACATTCATCATTCCTGGCAAGGCGTGAAATCTGGTCTTCGTACAAACGCAACAATACTGCAAAGTTCCTGATTGGGATTGCCCCACAAGGGGTAGTCACTTACATCTTTGAAGGCTGGAGGGGCCCAACTAGTGATAAAAATATCACGGAACAGTGTGCACTGCTAGACAATCTGCTTCCTGGCGACGTTGTATTCGCAGACAGGGAGTCTAATATAGCTGAAAGTGTTGGCATCTACTGCGCTCGCTACAAATACCAGCGCTCACCCGAGGGAAGAAGCAGCTATCGGCGACAGACGTTGACAGCACAAAGAAACTTGCAAATGTAAGAATTGATGTAGAGATGGTTATTGCATTTATAAGGAACAAATTTTTTGTCTTGAAGTAAGCCGTGATGATTGATTACGTTACTTTCTGGCAGGTTGATAAGGTACCGCCGCTGGACAAAATAGTGACTGTGTGCAGTGCAATGTTTAACATTCTTCGATTGTAGCAGGAATCAAAAAAACTGACATGGGGCAAAATTAATCAGTTTGCAACTTGCTCCAAATATTCGCCATGACAAGCTGCAGCCATCATGAATTACAGCTCCCACCCATGCAACACAAGTACTGTCACAGCAGCTGTGGAATTTCAAAGCTATTTCTCGTTTACAGTGCCAACATACCCTCCACGTCTGTACCTGTGTTGGCTCGACGTGCAGCACTTGGGGTGAATATCGTTTGCAGCCGCATTCACCTGAAG